>JAGDQM010008462.1:0-14636 GCA_017580835.1 Termitomyces bulborhizus
ATCCAGCATCTCATTTGCTCGTTTTACACATAGATTAGGGTGTGCACAGCTTGTATTATTTTCTATTTCCATGCAGCTTAGGCATTCACACTCCTCTGAGTCTTTTTTAGACATTCTGAAATCTTCCCATGATTTAGTCGTCTTAAACTTGGGCCAGCCGCAAAATGATACCACACTGGGAGCTCACGAAGGATACTCTTGCTGAAGGAGAGACCTTCTGGACGCACCCCAAAATCATTTGCTGTTCTGAAGAGCTTTGTAATGTCTGGGCAGATCTCATTCTTTGCTGATGTTTTGGTTCTCCATGACTGTAGGAATGGGTTTTGCTTAACTCTAGGGTCCACCTTTTCTTCAGATTTTGGTGAATTTGCAGCAATGATAGCATCTGCCACGTAGGCCCATAATGGGCGTTTGGGTCCTATATCCAGATAGGATTTGAGCCAAATAATATCTATTGCTTTGTTGTGGGCTTGTATGTCAACAAGGGCTCTCCCACCTTCTAATATTGGCTTGTGCATAGTTGCTTCATTTACTAGTGGGCTCTTGTTGTCCCACATGAAGTTGTTTGCTCTCTTGATCAGAGCTTTTTCTATATGTAGTGGCATTCCTTGTACCTGGGTGAGGTATTGTGACATACCAGCTACTACTATACTCTTCTTGATTCACAACGAGCTGGTGTCCTGTTTAGTTCTGAAGGGCCAGGGATAGTTAAGCTCCCAAGAACCGTAATTGTATGAGGCCGTTGAAATATCTACATCTACAAAGTCTCATTCCTGCCATCGTTGAGCTGGAGACGAAGATGGTATATTCGAGGATTTTTTTTTTTGAATCATTGAAGCAGACATCCTGTCTCCAGTTGGTTATCAGCTTGTCAAGACTGCTTAAACTCGAATGCGAAACAAGTCTCCGGCCAGAAACATCTTCTGTGGTCACACTGGTGTCGTTATCCACGGACCGTTGAAATCCGTCCGCAGGCCGCTGGAAGGAATGCCCGAAATGAGAGCACAGGGTATATCTTTCAATGTTCATCAATTACAAACCTCCAGACAAAAACATCAATGATCTGCCATTACAGTAGTGTACGTCAGTCATAGAAAACCAGCGCCCTTAGTTCAATGGACTCTCGCAAAGGTGTTCCTTCGGGGGTCGTGGGATCCTCAAACCCTGTATGCGGGGTAAAGCGGGCGACACTCCCGTCTTGAATGGAGTCGAAACTGATTGATCATGGTTGATCGACGCATCAGATTCATTAAAGATCTCTGCTCACCATTTGATGAGAACGGCTTCCTCTGGTGTTACTCCATAAAAGTACTTCCACTTCTGATTTGGATTATACTTTATACCATATGTTTCTCCTTCGCGGTCGGGGTAAATTAGAGCCACAGGAAGCATATCTTTCTTTGGATCAACACTGTTGTAGTCGCATAGGCCAAGAGGCCAGTCGATTGCTGAGCGCTTTATGGGCCGCCAGAGATTGATAATTTGGAAGCGGCGGCGAAGGAGGGCTTCCGCGTCAGCGGGAGGGAGGTGGCGGTGTACTCGTGCAATAGAAGATGCGGTCGTTTGATCGACGTGAGCCTGTGCAACTGGTTGACGCTTGTGTGGGGCATCATCGACCTCTCCAGGACGACGACGACGAATCGCTAACGAGAGAAATCAACTTTGAGGGTATAGCCACAAAACTCGAAAATTCACTGTGATCGAAAAACACGACCCGAGTCGCTCCTGTTATATTCTTGATCAACTTAGCACTCTCGGGGTAGTATTCCCGTTCAATTTCGGCGTCATTGTAGAAGGAAGTATGATTAGCAGGGTGGTGTACAAGCTGGAAACCAGTTTTGTCGAGTGAAGCAAAATCCTCTTTTCCACGAAGGTTCTCGATGACAACTTCTTTCTGTTCACGCTGGAAGTTTCGAGCTCGATCACCCACACCATCTGCAGTATTCACTTGATTGATGGACTGGAACGCACGAACGCCATCAGGTGGTTGAATAAAGAAAGTGATTTTAGCAGTTGTTGAGACAGGAGACGGAGATGCCATTCGAGGCTGGTGTGAGAAAAAAGCAAACTCCTTACATCTGTTTATAAGAACTTCTCAGAGTGTACGAGACCAAGCTGTCTGATCACGAATCCCAAAGTTCACAAGTGACGGAGTCAGCATGCTCGGCTTACTAACTCACACATTGAACAGCTGGACAGCTGACCCATCTTTCCATATTTAGAGGAGGTTTGACTTGGATAACGATAGATATGAGGCTTGTAGCGTGGTGTGTCCAGAGGTGCCATAAGAGTTGAGTGCAGCTGTAGCATTAACAAAAGCTTTGCAAAATAATAGGATGGTTTCCATCAAGATTTTGATTTTGTTTGAAAGGTTACGTGAAAATGACTTTATCTGTGGCGGCGGGCCGGGTCCCGCCTGTGAAGTAACAGAGATTAGACCAACTCGAATAAGTCTATAACGTATGGCGGGAGATTGGGAGTACAAATGAGAAACTTTGATACTCGATAGTAGAAACAGACTCAATTTGGTTTGTCAATTAGCAGCATAGTGGACGGCGATGGATTGCCCTTCAGTCGTAAAATACCAATGCCCTAAGCTCTATCGACTCCCTCGGAGACGCAGTTGCAGGAGTAGTCGGATCATTAAATCCAGTGTGTGGGGTGAAGACCGCAACGCTACCATCCTGCACAGAATCGAAACTGCGAGAGGTAATTCAGTAAATTCCTGGTGCAGTCAACATTGGGGACTCGATACTCACCATTTGATCAAGATAGCCTCATCGGGTGTCACGTCGTGGAAATACTTCCATCTCTGGTTAAGATTGTACTTGACCCCAAGCGTTTCTCCCTCAAAGTCACCGTAGATAAGTGCGATCGGGACCGTGTCTTTCTCTGGATTGACGCTCCTATAGTCGCACAGAGTCAAAGGCCAGTCTAATGCGGAATGAGAGATGGGTCGCCAGAGGTTTATAATCTGAAAGCGGCGTTTGAGCAGTTCATGTGCCTCGTCAGCGGGAAGGTGGCGATGAACGCGAGCAATGGCAGCCTTCGTAGTCTGGTCGACGTGAGCTTGTGATACTGGCTGGCGTTTGGCTGGGCTGTCCTCGATGACGCCTGGACGACGACGACGGATCGCTGTTAAAAAACGATATCAGATACTTCTGATGAACAAGAGCGTAAGGATATTCACTGTGGTCGAATATCACAACTCGACTGGCGCCTGTCGCAGATTTAAGGAGTTCGATGCTCTCAGGGTAATACTCGCGCCGTATTTCGACGTCATCGAGAAAGGCCTTATGCTTTGCGGGTTGGTGGACAAGCTGAAAGCCCGCAGTATCCAAAGTGAAATCGCTTTCCTTCCCACGGACGTTTTCGATGACGACGTCCTTGGACTCATAAGTGAAATTTTTCTCGCGCTCGCCAGTTCGAGGATCAGCATTCCTCTGGATGTAGGCACGTTCTCCGGGTGTTCTGGGGGCAACAAAGAAGTTGAGTGGGCTTGTGACTGTGAAAGAAGCTTCAATGGCCATAGTTATGATAGTCGAAGGCAGGTGGAAGTCAGGCCATGCACTCTTTATAGTTCAGAAATCTCCTGCTTGATGATACACTGAACAGGGGCATAGTGCATTACCAATCAAGTGGAGCTAATACAAGACATCAGAACCTTTAGAAATTCGGCGAAACCGTGAGTGACTAATGCAACGATAGTGTAATTTTTACAGTTATGTTCGCAAGACGAAGACTTGATGGCGCCACCAAGAATTGTCATCGGGCAGTCGCACGGTCACAGTGAACCAATAAGCATTCTCTCACAGAACGTGAGAAGTTGGGGCAGTTAAGGTTCCTCTTGAACACGCGCCATGCGTACGTGAACTTCTGGGGCAGCAGTGAAAGAAGATGACGCTCTGTGACGAAGAGGCTCAATTCTGATCTTTTTCACAGTCAGAAGCTCACTGATGACATACCTAAGAATACCCAAACGACATCAGAACGGATTACAAAAATAGATGAAAATCTCGAGGTATTGAGTGTATCGCTTCGAAATGCGTAATGATTCCTAACTAAAGTCCGTGCTCGGCACCCGCGACATGTGGTACACATTGCTGTACTTGTAAAAAGGAGTTTGGCGAAACAAAGAATATGAGACAGAAGTATGAGACCATTCGGAGTGTTCCAGGCTCAGCACAAGCAGTCGGAGATTCGGAATCAGGCAACCACGGCAGCGATAGACTCCTGAGCATTTTCACAAGACGAAGAAGAAAAGAGTAGGCTCGTCTCCAGTAGTAAGGCAGTCATCCCGATATTCATAACGACATCAGTAGCAAACCTGAATGTAGAAGTCAGTAACCGACTGAATCATCAAAAGAGACTTTTCAATGGCATTCGAGTGCTCAGCGAGCATGTATACTTATTGCAGATATGTACCTCAATTTATGCATGAAATGTCCCCGTCCTCATATAAATGGTGGATTTGCGTCCTGGATCGGGTATGCAACACCCATGTACCTAATGGGGACGATGTACATACATCGTAAGGCCTTCTCAATATGATAAGAGTCGACATCAACAGTTGTCCGAGAGAGCGACTGTGATTATGATATAACTGCCTGTAGTCAAGGAAGTGACATTCTAGAGTGCCTTCGTCATGGCGAAAATGACCGGACGAATTGCGACCTGCGGAAATAGACCAAGCTGTGTCAGAAATTACTCGGAGTAAGCAAGACAAATCAGAGTATTGTGGAATCCGTCCAAAGCTTGTTCCACGACACGCTGGCTTCCAGGACTTTGTCTTGTAGAAAGATTACCGTAGTCTGCTTATCATGTCAGGTTTAAGCGCTTGAGCGTTTGGATCCTGCACGCCCATTCAACGTTTAATGAGTCTGGCTCAAGACAGCTGTTTAATCGACAAGTCCCTTGAATTCCCAAAGGACTCTCATGGAGACATTGGCATGCTAAACTTTGAAATATCGAGTCGTCGCAGAAGACAAGTCTGTGTACCCTGAAAATGGAATAGGGATAGAGTATAAGAGAAACAAGTGATGACGCACGATGAGGAAAAACAAATTTGTTACTAATACGCTTGGTTCTCAACAATCACTATGGATCGCGGACGAGACATGACTCGAATACCTACTGTCCATGACCTTCGAGTATGTTACATTCCTGTGCTTAAATTTCATGCCTCACACTTTCACAGGTCAAGTTTTGTTACATCTGTCAGGAAGAAGAGCTTTTTAATGCTCGTGCGCCACCTTTTTTCGAGATTATCTCTGCTGTTCTGACTCTGTGACAGCCGATGACCCACCACGTGCATGGACACATCCCTGCACCTGCACACTGGTAGCTCACGAATCCTGTCTCTTGCGCTGGATTCAGACTTCTCAAGCCGACGCATCTCGGGCAGCTAATGCATTGAAATGCCCTCAGTGTGGGACCAATTACGAGCTCACCAGCAATGAGCCACATATGCTACGTCTTCTGGGACTGATGAATCGTATCTTGCATCGCACAGGCCGAATTGTCACACTCGTCGGGGCTGCTGGGATGGTTGGGGTCTTTGCCTCAGGTACGTGGTCTAACGTCTGTCATCTACGCTGTTACTCATCATGTCTACCTCAGGTGTCTATGCTATTGCGACGATATACGGCTCTTGGGCGGTCAAACAGTTCATTGGGAAAGAGTACGTCTTTCTGTCCCTGCAGCCTGTTCTATCGGTTAAATTTGGGCTTAGAATGCACGGGTTTCTCCTATCCGATGACCCTAATGTCTGGCGCTGGACAACTTTTCTCAACCTCCCCAGCATCCCTTTCGCTCTCATACTCGCTCGTTTTCAGCCACCACGCCTCATACCATCCATAATCCCAATCCTCCTCCTATGGCCACCCATCCCACCTATTCATGCCCGCGAAGTGCTCGCCTCAAGCGCTTCCACTTTCACCCCATCCTCCATCCTCCCCGCAGATTTACGAATCCCCCGTTCTTGGTCTAGTATTCTATGGAGATGGCCTCCCACGCCCGCATTGTTCGGGTTTATACTCGTCCCCTTCGTCCGTTACGTGTACAGAAAAGCGTGGACACGCCTCCAGGTTCGCGTCCTCGGTTCTATACCACCAAGTGTACGCAACTTTGGCGACATCGTTGTGTGGGACGGATGGCCCATTGTGATCCGAATCAGAACAGAAATCGATCATGATGGGGCTGACCAACAGCAGCAAGTACAGGTACAAAATGAGGATCAGAATGCCGCAGGGCAGGACCAGCAGCAGCAGCAGCAGCAGCAGCAGGATGGCCGAGTTGGAGAGTTGGCAGCCCAGAGACAAGAACAAGAACGACCCCATCCCCAAGACCAGATTCCCGAGAATGGGCCTCCAGCACTCGAGGTAGCAGAGCAGAATATTGCGGTCATGCGGTCATCCCTTGGCCGACGTGTTGGGGGCGCCCTTCTTGTCCCTTGGATCTCTAATCGCATGGGAGCACTTCTTCTTGCTGTCTCAAAACATTCAGTCATTCTCCGCCGAATTCTCGCATTGCGGCCGCCGCTGCAGGAAGTCACTGCCTTTATGCCGGGACGCATGCAGGCACAAGGTCTTCTGGGCCAATTACAGAGGACATTTGGAATGGTGTGGCAGTCGACTATCAGGGGCTCTTCGGCGTGGATAGAGACGGATCCTGTCTGGTAAGTATCACATTCACATTCATTCAAAGGGTTCCAGGAATGACACCTCACCCGTGTTTTGTGAAGGTGGCGAAATGCGCTTGGCCTAGGCCTCTTCATAGTTGTGCGTCTTGTCCTCTTAGTTACTTTTCCCCGAAACTTACATGTATCAATTGTGCAGGTGAAAGACGCGATTGAGCTCTTGCACCTATGGCTTGCGACGCGTGAGTTGGAGAGTCGTCATGTGAAGAACCGTGACTTTTCTGGTGTTGAAATTCGTGAGCTCGATCTTGTCCCTGGGTTCCCTCGTCCCACGTCGGCTCCTACGGCGCAATCACAACGTTCTCAGTCGTTGCCAGGAGGACTCTAGGCCGACATTCCTGTTGCATCAATCTCCACTCCGTTAATAATGGTGTTGCCAAGTGATACGAATTCTGTGATATTAGTATGCTGTATCTATATCGAATATAATGTTTCCACCAATCTGTTCAGAACAATCTTTTTTTTTCTTTTGGAGCCGCGTAAGCACCTTATCCTCACAACCAACAATCGACCCAGCATTGTACAGTGACCTCATCACCGACAATGGATAATGGCCACAGCGCCCAGCTACAACAAACCTTGAATCAGAGTCTGTCACCAATTCAGACCTACCCTGTGACAATAACTCATCACTCTGCGATATTATGACAAAATGTGCAACACATAACTGGTTAATGAAATGGTTGGTACCAGTTCTCAAGAATTCTCAAGCCTCCGAGAATACTTCCCCTGAGACGCAACTTCCATATGCATGACTATTGATTACCCCTTGTGCATATGTATATATGAAGATACTTCTCTTCTTTCTCACTTGAAACTGTCTCTTTCTCATTATTACTTCCTCTTGTTTTTTAGCTTCATTCTTAAACATCTCCGATTACAACAGTCCTGGAAGTTACTACCTGGAACACGCAGCTACGCATGAGCATATAGCACGCGGATCAGTAACATATCGATTCCTTTCAAAGCGTTGACCAATAGCATTGCGAATGTATGTCGGAGAGACATTCAAGCCATAGAGTTCGACAATATCCGGTGCCTCTCCCTCGGAGCAAGTCGTGAGCTGTGTGGTTTGATTGAGAAGACTGCGCGCCGGGCGACGCCAGTATGAGTCAGAGCTGGCACCCTTGCAGAAATCATCGACATGCACAGGTTCATCCAAGCCCAAAAGAAAATCAGACTCACGAGACGATCGGCGGACCGGTGTGACGCACTCGAAGGAGAGTTCAATAAAGGTAAAGCGCTACAGTTCACTGACCCGGGTGACAACCCGATATAACTGCGGTTGAAGTACCATCGAAGTCGCGAAAGAGACGAGCGCGACTTGTGGAGTCAGAGATGAAATGCCCTTCGCTGCCAAAACGAGTGAAACAAATGCCTTCGGAAGAGGACAAGTCTAACAAGGAAGGCCTCCACGACGAGAAAGAATCCGACGAAGGACGGTAACAACGTTTCTGCAAAAACTAAGGATGCATTATCAAAGTCTCTTCCGTCAAAGAAACGAACTCGAGAGTCTGACGAAGCGGCGGGTACTAAAATGAAGAAGACGAAAAGCGTCGGGGACGTCAATTCAATCTCTGATGTAACTGTTGATAAACAGAACAAGACGAAGGAGGCAAAAAAGAAAGAACAAGAAGGGAGTGAAGACAAAGAAGCCGTAAGTTTTCTCTCGATTGTATTTAAGGTCATTATAAATTCCCCCTTTCCAGGGCCTGCCTCTAGGACCTCTCGTACCAGAAGAGTGTAACCAAAGCTTCAAACCAGTGATTAGAAGGAAAGAATACAGCATGAGCATCTCTGCTGCAGTCTCCCGTCGAAACCAACACTGAACCTGGTGTGGTATACGTTACGAGGGTCCGGCCACGCAAGAGTGTGATTGTACGCATGAAGGATCCTAAGCCACGACAAATGGAAAACAACGACCCAGACCCTGTCGACTTTTTATGTCAAGATGAATCCCGGCCATTTAGTGGACCATGACCCATTATATACTTCTCCTCTGCGATTGGTTTGTCTTGATGTGATCAGGCAAGGTGATACCCGTTCTTGAACATTGATTGGGTGACTCACAGTATATCAAAGGCGTATACCATGACCCGATCGAACTGCATACATCATTGGCTGAGCCAGCATCATGACGAGGCAAGACAGTTTTGCGCCAGAGGATCTTGTCCGGAGGTGGCTGAGCAGGTTGGCAGACACTGATGACTTGTAGCTTTATGCCTTCAGATATTGTGATTCATCCCACCACCTCAGGTTTGTCTGACTCGATTCTCTGTTGAATCTATCCTTCGAGATGTGTCTAGTACTGGGTGTTGTTAAAATTGTTTCTCGAAAACATCATTCCCCACCTTTCATCATTTCCAGTACCGGGATACAAGAGGTGTCGGATCGGGTGATCATGGACATTGGATCTCCAACGGCATTTGCCAGCTGGCCCCTGGATATGGATGGAGCAAGCGTCACGGTCCCTTATGTCAGGTTGGTGTGGAACGACATTGGTCATGTCCCCCATTGCTAACTTTGATAAACATAGAAATTCCAAAATTTTCAGAAAAGAATAAATGGCTAAGCACCCGCGAGTCTGTTACAGGCAAAATCTGTGCACCAGAAGATTGTGCTTCCCAGACCTGATTAATGATTCCTCTATAGTTGCCTAATTTCGGCATGGTCACGACAGATAGCGGTCAGCATGTCATGGTCACGGTCCTTGGCTGGTTGCTTCCATGTACAGTATTCAAATATTCACCATAAACTCGTAACACTGATAAAGTCATATATACGATCAACTAAATCTTCTTCCTTCCGAGTTTCAGGGTTAGCCTCTCATCATTCCTTGGTTGTGTGTCCTGATTACTCCTTGTACATATGAACCTATTTTGTCTCTTTCCCACTTGAACCTGTTGAACCTGTCTCTTTCTCATTATTACTTCCTCTTTTTTCTTTTAGCTTCATTCCTAAACATCTCCGATTACAACAGTCCTGGAAGTTACTACCTGGAAACCCGGCTACGCATGAGCATGTTTTGTCTTTATCATAGTCATACCTCGAGTACATTCAAAGTTGAAGTACTTGAAGTTTACGTTGTTCCTCTGCCAGCCCTTATAATAAGAGGCAGAATACGGGTTGGCTTCGGATAGTCTGGCCAAGGACAGGATCCCGGTTCCCTTTCAAGCTGGACAGAAAATGAAGAAGACCAACTTTCGTCCCCCATGGAAAAGTTCTTTGGACTCCCTGACAAGCATGGAATGACAATTTCTCATCATGGAAGGGTTTTAAGAGTCAGAAGCTTGAAATCTATTCATATCGCTGGCTCTAGTGTACTCCTGACGCAGCAGGGAGAACTTGCTGTTCGTCTCTGCCTAAGTGAAAGTCAGCCAAGTTCATTTGCACTAGGATTTAACAACATACCTTCGTAGAATCTTTGCAAAAACGTTTTTTGTGGCTGAATTTGCGGCTTCAAGAGAACACCCATAATATGATCCAACTGTTTCCAGCAATTCATTGTCTCCTGGTACTCCTGCCGTTCCTTGAGCAGCAGCACATCAATAGCACGCGGATCAGTAACATATCGATTCCTTTCGAAGCGTTGACGAATAGCGTTGCGAATGTATGTCGGAGAGACATTCAAACCATAGAGTTCGACAATATCCGGTGCCTGTCCATCGGAGCAAGTCGTGAGCTGTGTGTGGTTTGGTTGAGAAGACTGCGCACCGAGCGGTACCAGTCGCGATAAAGCTGTAAAGCACGGTGTCTGGCATCAGCAGCGCTGACGGATGCACGGGTGGCCCGCGCAAGGCGAGAAGGTATTGTGGTCATTCGGAAGGCCTATACTCGGTTGCTGGGACAAATATGAATATACAATCTCCCTGAAAGTTCAGAGTCCGCCTCGCCCAATATAGAAAGACGCGTCCAAACAAGTATCATATCTTCTTCTGACTCGGCCTCCCTCTCGTCTTTTGATTCTCGCTATGGTTCGTGGAACGGGTGAGATTGAAAGTTCTGCATAAGTGAACTAGTCTTCATCGATGTTCAGGAAAGTTTAAACAGAAGCGTGGTGGGGGGCGCAATTTCAGGTACATTGCATTTATGACTACGATTATCACGATCTACACTTGAAAAATGCACAGTAAGAACATGATCCTTGATGAAGATGGCCATGCTGTTAGCCGCAGTACTTTCGATCGGAAGTGAGACTGGAATTTAATTTATAGCTGCCAGGCCATCTCATCGTACTATGTCAGAGATCCTCGAAACAGCGATGATGACGAAGACGATTCTGAGGAGGAGGAATCTGAAGAAGAGGAGGAGGAAGAGGAAGAGGAATCCGACGAGGAGACCCCGGCAGGTAAACAACCTGTGGAGGAACTCACGCGTGCAGAGCGCCGTGAACTAAAGAAGAAACAGGCGGCCGAGAAGCTGGCTGCAAAGCAGAAAGACGAAGAGGATGAAGACGAAGATTTGATCAATCCAAATCATGTCGAGAAGAAACTGAACATATCAGATTTGGGTACATCGCGAGAGCTTTCGAGAAAAGAGCGGTATGTTTTCGTTTACGGTTGTCTAGTGATATAAACGAACTTTCCAATTATAGAGAGGAGAAGGAGAAGAAAGAGGCGAAAGAACGATACTGGAAGGTCGATAAATGTCACTTTTTTTTTCACTGCTACTGACAGGGTTTTCTGCGCCCTCTTAGCTTCACCTTCAAGGTAAGACACAGGAAGCTAAAACCGATCTCGCTCGTCTCGCCAAGATTCGTGCGGAGCGCGAGCAGGCACAAGCGAAGCGAAAGGCGGAGGCTGAAGGTGGATCAATTTTTTGCATTTTATTCTAACGCCCCCTTATTCCTTTCGATAGCTAAGGCTGCGGAAGTAGAAGCGAGGCGGAAGGCGCAACAAACCAGACGCGGTGGATGAGGTCCATGTACGAATTGATCGTCCCCGATTGTAAATGTACAACTCCCGAAGTATCTTGGAATTCAATGGACTGGAGCTCTACAGGTTTTAAGATCTTAGAACCCTCTACTCGACTTGACAAAGTTCTACCCGACCACTGCTTGCTGATGTTCTATTTCTCTTATACTCTAAACATTGGTCGATCTTTTTGGACCGTCGTTTTTGCATTTTATTCCTATTGGTGGGCAAAGACCAAAGTCTCGAAGAGTGATCCTAATCATCCAGCATGACGAAGAAATATATTCGACTCCGAATGATAAATGACAAATCAACAACCTTCATCTAGACAAGATTTCTCTTTCTTCTTCCGCCTCCGTCTCTCTAATCGCTGCCTCCGCTTCTGAAACAGATCTGCTACCATCCCTCAACCACTCCACATTCCTCGTCCACAAAGCCATGCTTCGCGGATTGGGCATCATATACAACGGAACCCACTCATGCAACCACGTCAGAAGCCGTTCATGCTGTTCCGGAGCATCAGCGAGCATCATCGCCCTTTCTCTCTCCTCCTCTTTCACCAGATTGATAGCGGATCGTGTGTCCTCGGCGAGGGGCCCGCGCATCCAGGGGGGCTCATCTACCTCGTCGGCTGATATTGACGGTGAGGATTTCCGGCGACGTGTCCATCGTTCTACTAGAACTGCGCGCCCGGAGACTTCACCCCACAGTACAAGCGATGCAGCGAGCGTTGACCGATGAGGTACAATTTTGAGGTGGCGCATCCATGCCAGGACACGCGCAATTTCAGATGCACGACCGGTAAGACCGAGAAGCAGGATGTAGTGGAGGAAGGTTTCATTCGTCGGGATTATTGAGGGATGATACGAGTCCCATTCCCACTCCTCATCCTCCTTCACTGCCTCATCTATATGTCCCATTGCCTCCTCAACACGATCCGCCACCTTCCCCTCAACTACATCCTCCTCCTCCAACCAAATTGGATTGACCTCCTCACTCTCTTTCGGTCGACTCACAACTCTTCTCCTTTTCCTTAACAGTGCCTCCCATTCTGGCGGCTCCCATGTATCGACCCCCTCCTCTCTCCACTTCGGCAGCCCCACATTCAAGCCACCCCACACCTCCTCCCCCTCCTCACTCGGTGCCCTCTTCCTCGTCGCCCTTGCACGCGGCTCAACATTCATCAACGCCTTCGGGTCCGGCGCCGCTCCAAACATTGCTTGCAAGAACAACAGCCTCGTGTGATCAGCAGGGAGTTGGCCATGCCAGAAACGAGGTTTATATGGCTTCGGTTCCTTCGTATCCGGGGAACCGAAGAGTCTCTCGAGTTTACGTTGGGCATACCCCTGACCAATTTTTTCCTGCAGCGGGCTGGCGGTATTGGCTCCGAAGGCATAACGTATGTCGTGCCTCATGCGTACGACAAGGCCTTGGAGTGATGTCGCGTTGAGACGGCAAGCGCAGCGGGTAGCTGCGAGCAGGACAGTGAGGGTGCGTGCGTCGGGAGTTATGTTATATAGAGGCCGCAAGGCATCCCAAGCTGCAAGGACTAAATCTGGGCGGGATATTTTGTTGAGCGCGACGAGCCAGTCGTTAAGCGTGACAACGGAGAGAGATACTCGGTAGAGAGACGGAGAGACCGTCTTCATTGCTTCTCCAGCAGTCGAATCTGTCGGGGATTCACTTTCACTTGAACCATTCTCATCCTCAGATTCTGCTGTCACGAGCTCGCGTTTTGAAAGATTGAGACGATAAGCCCACTTCTGTAGCAGGCCAAATGCCACATGAGGCTTCCCAGACCTCGTGAGCACTCTCATCCCTACACCCAATGATTTGCGATCTATAGGCAAACCACTCTGATAATACTCATTCCAATACTTGACCGCCAAATCCCATTCTCCCCTCTCATACAAGGCCTGCAAAAGGACAGTATACGTCACTTCATTCGGTTCAATATCCCTGCGCGCGCGGACTTTTTCAAAGAAGCGAACCAGATCTCCGGCTGTCGAAGTCCGATCAGTAGCCAACGAAGAAAGCGAGGCTGTAAATGCGAAGATATCAGGTGCGGGGTCTCGGGGTATAATGGTGAGCTTGGGCTTGTTGAGGTCGAGGTTTTTCAGGTTGAAGGGTTTTGGTTTAGCGCGGAATCGGGGATTAAGGAGCTTGCTGAGGTATTCGGTGGCAGCTGTGGAATCGGCACGTGTACTCAAGAGAAGTTTGTCAGAACGGCTGAGAAAGGGACCAGGGTGATTGGAGCGCGTGGCAAGCAGACGCGCGTCTTCATCAAGGGTATCTGTGAGAGGGGTAGCGCGGCTGTTGATGGCTGAATAAAGCTCAGTAGTTTCCTCAACAGATCCTTTCCTGGCGAAAATGCGGAGATATGCTTCTAGCTGTGCGGTGGTAGGGACAACGCCGTGACGCGTCATATGAGATCGGAGGAAATGAGCAAGGTGAACAGTAACAAGCTCGTCATTTAGAAGCGAGTCATACGTCTCCTTAACAAGACTGAGTTTCCGCATTTCCATACGTCGTAGAAGCTGTACAATAACTTGAGCGGTCTCCGTAGACTGCGTGGGCGTGATAGTGAGTGCCTGAAGGAAAAGATTGAAGTATAACTCGTTATGAGGAGCGAGCTCTGTGGTAAGGAATGTGTTGACGACGCGTCGAATAGGCAGAAGAAGATTGAAGCGTGAGAGGGAAGAGACTGCTAAGATAAGCAAAGGCCCATGAAGGTGTTTAGGCGCAGATATCAGATGCGCATAAACCAGATCAAGACCGGCAGGATATGCATCATCATGCGCACGAATCCCATAAGCCAGGAGATACAGCGCCAACCAAAGCGGCGCAGGCTCTCCTTTCATCTCATGAAGAGCCTTCGCCAGCCGGTAGCGCGCAAGTGGCCGCCAGCGTTCATAATCGGGAATGATTATATTCGCTGCCTTGAAGTCGGGCTGACGAATAGCCGCAAGTATGCGCCACAGAGGCTCATTCGTCTCCTGTATTAGTGTGTCGACAAATAGGCTGGT
>JAGDQM010008463.1:0-25677 GCA_017580835.1 Termitomyces bulborhizus
TGCGAGCGGGTTTGAAATGGTCGTTGATGTTAAAAGTCTATTGTCTAGTGGTCTATGTCAAGTGGGCAAGTTCCAACCTTCCGAGAAGAGAGAAGCAATTTATCCCATCGAATAATCAGAGGAAAGATAGATAAGAGAGGTCGAAAAGAGAACGCTTGAGGGCCCTAAGGAGGTCGGTCCGTGTCGACGAGGAGGAAAGCAAGGGGTCCGAAGAGAATTGTGGTAATGTTGTGTCTCAGAATGCTGTAGAACAGACATTAAGAAAAGTAAATGAGCGGTTTTGACAAGCAGCGACGTACCAAGAGAAAGTATCAACCATAGATTGTGGAACGAGGGGCAGCCGTGAAGCTTTATGATTAAGGAAATTTTCTATTCAACTTTCTATACAACTTTCACCTTCCCACGCCCATCCGCTGATCCGACTGTCATGGGTCTTGTGAGAGCCAACCCCTATCACAGAAATACAGATGGCGAAATCTACTCAAGATGCCTCTGTATCTCGACATGCAGTTCACGGTCGTTACAACGCAGCCGCCACAGGCAGCTATCCTCGTCTGTTTTCCTCAGGCGCAGTGCTGCTTGCGCCTGAGCAGTGTCAATGACTACTTTCAAGTCACCTGCGGAGTCGATATCAGTGTGGGATATCCTGCCGCATCTGACATCGGAACCCGCACCTAGATACGGCGGAAAATCCACAGGGAACACTTTGAAGCGAGTGTGTTCCAAAGTTCTCATGCGCTCAACAGCAACATCAACAGATCCGCTGAACCAACCCCGTGCATCACCATCCTCCATCGAGTTCCACAGACTCTCAAAATTTCCTTGGGCATGATTTTTTGATCTTAATATGTCATCGGCAGGTTCTGAGACGAACGGGGAATCTAAACTGATCAGGTCTATCCGAGACGCCTGTCCCCTGTTAGAATTTGCTTCCAATTTTGATAGGCGAGACAATTATAGACCCACCAAATCCTCAACAAATACTACCTGTGTAGTATCCTTTGAAAGATTTAATAGCTTGAAATGGAGATGAGTAGTCGTCCCACATTCAAAGGTATGCCTAATTCTCGCTGACTGGCTGCCAAAGTGAGTTCCCCTGCACTCAATGTTTTCGACAGAGGATCAGGTGACGAACTAAACAACTTCGAGCTAGCCTGACCGAGGGACTCGCGGCCAGCGTCCGAGGATATATCCCAATGGGTGTCTCCGGTAAGACGTGGCGATGATGATTCATCACGGTTACGCAATTTTAGTGTTGGGATGGGGGTGTCATATGCGTCATATCTAAGCTTGCTTGCCGAGAGTGACTGGCTAGACAACAACGTTATAGAAGGAGCTGATGTATCCGAAAGCGCCGCCAAGAAATCGGGAAGCTATCAAGATCTCTATGCCATGTAATTGAGCAATAATAAGGAGAAAAACTTACGGAAGAAGATTGGGCCTTCCTTGCTATTTCTCTGAGGTTGTCCTTGTTAGCTACGAGGATTATAAACTGTTCACAACGCTGATGTTTCCGTAAGCCTTGATCGCGGTCTTCAACAATATCAACCTTACGCGACGAAGATGTCGTTTGGAATGTTGGCCGAGTTCTCGAACAAGATGGATGACCGACGAGGGAATTTCGTCACAATCTACAGTGACACGTAGCATGGCGAGTATACAGGCATCTTTTACAGTTGCTTTTGCTAGTTAGTCTCCATTGCCTAAAAAATGAGGTAAAGGTCGGCTCACACGTGGAACTTGACAGCCTTGATGCAAATCCTTTAAGGATATCCAGTGGTCGTATAGACAACCTCCCACACTGTTCACAAGCTAGTGCTGCGACTATAACCATCATCGTCTGAGAAAGCTTTGTGGCAGGGTCCACAAGAAAAGTCAGCAACGACGTGGAGAATCCGATACTAAAGTCAATCCCAGCTTGAAAGAAGAGTAAGACTCCGGCGGCGATACTGAATTTATTAACGTTTACCATGTCGCGTATAAGTCAATACTTTGTCGACAACTGCTTCTAAAACGGGTTGCCTATCGAAGGATGCGTGTTCCAGTCGTATTAATATGTCCTTCAACTCCCGGGCATAGAGTTCGCCATCTTCACCGAACTGTACAGTCATGATTTCAAGAAACCTAAGTGCTCGCTCATTCAAATCGGCAACAGATAAGCCGGAAGGTAAATTCTGAACAGCTTGAGAATAGTAGGTTGACACAATGTTCGGGTCCACACGGTGCAAAAGTCGAAGTGTCTTCAATAACCGTGAATATACCACTGAACAATGAAAAGACAATGGAAACCCATTCATACCGTTTTACGAATCAACACATCTGACAGATCCAGTAGTTGCATGATTCGCTCAACCTCCCAACCATCTAAAACAGCGGGTATATCACCAGACGATCCTGCCCATAAAATTGGGTCGATGCATTCTAAGCACAATAAAAACAGATAAATATCATTTGGATGACGGGATGTAAGTAAGGAACGGATGTGGTGAACAGGAGACTCGACAGACGACAGGCGATCCGGCGCAATATTTGTCAACAACGCGAAGGATCCCCGTAATATCCCTAGGTATTGATCTCAGTTACAGCGAGCGTAAAGAGCTAAGGGCGACAAACCACGCTCATGACCATTAGAGGTGGAATGAATCAAGCGCAGAAGAATAGGCACATTGTCTTCAGACATTCTGGCCTTCCAAGTTAGCTCATCACCCAGCCATCGCATGAATGAAACTTGCCCAACAACTAGCAGTGCAGATAGAATTGTACAGATAAATCCTGGCTGATTATGTGCAAAGCCCGCTAACGTCGTGGAAAAGAGTTCATTCACAAGTTCTCGCACGTTTGGAACAGGCATTTTGATCTGTGTGGCCTTAATTACCGCAAGGCATCATACAAGAGGAATCTTACCTGAGCCATGTGGACGCATAGTGATAACGCAGCGCCAACAACTTGCTGATTTGAATCTTTCAATCTCGAGGCAATTTTACGATCAATATTTGACAATAAATCCATGTGAATTAGGTCCAATGATCGATACGCAAGTAACGCACGGCGACGGACGTGTGGCCTGTACGACGAAGGAAGAACGAAATTCTCAACGCGATGATAGAAACGATGACCAGGAACATACTGACGAATTATGGGACAGAAGGTCGTAAAGACGCATCTGAATGGCGGGAATCAGGTCTTGATTCGAAGATGCTACGACGTTTTCCAAAGCTAAACAGATTCTGGATGTATCATCGTGTTCCAAGTCCTTTCGTTCAGGTTGAGATGGATGAGTTTAAGTAGACATCTGAAACTGAGGGTACCTTGCGCAGAGTGTTAACCAGCATTAACTGCAGTTCATGATCGGTAGGCATGACTTCAGCACAAAATAGATAGCCTGATCACTAGTGTTATGAATGCGAAGCAGAGATGTGAGCATGTTATTTTTACCTATCCTTTTCTGACTGGCATTTCGGCCTGCCTCAGCAAGAGTAATCGCATGTGATAGCGCGAAGTAAAAAGTGTTTGTAGGTAGGAAACCGTGCGTCAGAGTCATGCGGCAGTAGAGAAGAGTGATCAAGCATTTCCTGCATTCTTCCTATGCAGAACATTAGCCTGCCAAGATCAAAGAAAGAGCGGGTTGCAAACCAGCGAAAGGGCTGGGTCGGTGAGTTGACGTCGAATTGCTTCGACCTCATCGGACAAGTACCGATTCGCCGCCTGAGGAGACTCAGTACATTCCACTTTGCGAACCAGAGAGTAGTGGGCCCTGCTACTCGCACCAGAAGAGATATAAGGAGGGACATCCATCAACCGTTCGTTCAGGGGTTATGACACCATATTGTATTCAAGTTGACGGAGGTACGCATTGTTGATCACGATCATACAGTGACAAACACCTCTTGTCGTCGATCATTCAATGTCGTCGTCGTCGCCGACGTCTGCCCAAGCAACTGCACGCTCGTTCAATAAAATACTGACTCAACCAAAGATATCTTCTAGGTCTCGAGCATCAGGCGAGATTGACGATGGTACCAAGAAATTACGACGTATGATTCTTGTTGAAGGCATACCCTCCACAGTCGTATGCACTCTCATTCGTGTGCAAAAACGAGGCTGAAATATTGATTTCAGGATCCAACTCTTCGACCCCGAATATGGAAGATCCTTCTCCGTGTGTCAGACATCTCCGCTGATACATTCATGGAATACGTTTCGCGTGGACCTTGTGAAGTTCGAGAAAAGATTAGAAACGATACATTCCGGTTAGATTGAAGAAATATTTCTCTCAAAATTCTTAATTCATGGGAAATCGATTCATCAGGACCTTGGCGACTGACAGAGGATTCAAAGAACGTGTTCGCGAAGATATGCTCGTGCGGTTACTCGACGCCTTTGTGTGGAGAAATCACGGTTCATTGGGCATATATGTTCACGTGGAAATCTGGTCTGATGAATATCTGCACAGATCGGCAAGAGACACACCAGCTTGGATTCACCTACGTCCAGGGAATGAACGTCCTTGCAGCCCCATTCCTTTACACGATGCCTTCAGAGCTGGAGGCGTTCTTTTGTTTTTCAAAATTTATAGAGGAATCTTGTCCCCTCTACGTCCAACCAACATTAGAAGGAGTTCACCGTGGTCTCAAGGTATCTTTCATCTGAAGGTACGATGCCACTCAGATTATCATCTTTCTTTCCAGTTATTGGACCGCTGCCTGAAGATAGTCGATCCTGAATTATTCGCACATCTACGATCTAAAAACCTTTCCGCTGAGATATACGCTTTTCCGTGTAAGTTTCAGCTTTTTACGGGGATACATTATTCTTCTATTTACTTATGGATCCGGATACTTCAGCTGTATTGACGTTGTGTGCTTGTACACCTCCGCTTAATCAGGTGCTTCAACTTTGGGACTTCCTTCTGGCCTTCGGCGTTCATCTCAACGTGCTCTGTGTAATTGCACAATTGTTGCTCATGAGAGATAAAGTGATGAAATCTTCCAGGTTCGAGAAATCATGAGAAAATCATCATCTTCTGACTCTTATGACTAGCCCAATGCGTCTTCTGCGCACTTTCCCAGACCTAGAAGCACTTCCTGTCATTGGAATTGCTGTTACACTTGTCCGAGATCTTCCTACAGAGCTCTATGACGAACTTGTACGACATCCTTACGAGATTAAAATGACCTGTTAATCTGAAGCTGTATCGTTCTTTCGCTGTGAGCCTGTCTTTCGCTATAACTTGGGTTGTACATTTGATTGTATCAGTAGCGTGTGAAAATTGAATTTGACAATATTCAAAATCAAAATGATCGAAATCAAAATACCTGTTTGATGACTTCTTGCCAGCGACCATTGCTATCTTATACATCAGGTGCTTTGTGCAGCACTCTTAACCCATGTCTGCGCACGAAAGGCAAGGAGATCAGCCTTCGTCCCTAGAGTCATGCCCTCCTTCCGTTATGAGAGGAAACAATGATGCACCGCAAGGTTTGTCACAAGCAATTCAATTTAGCGCACCCCTTACTCAACAGCCTCCAGAGATTTTCAAAAAACTTAGCCTTTTTGACAAACTTCTATCTCCTCTCATCATCCTAGTCATGATCGTCGGGGTTGTTATTGGCGAATTTGTGCCCGGCGTCCAAGCAGCATTTGATACTGTCCGTTTCAATAGTGTATCCGTTCGTAAGTTGATATTTTCAGCCATTCACAGTTTCTACCTACTCACGGTCCTTGAAGCCATAGCCATCGGGCTCATTATCATGATGTGGCCCACACTTACAAAAGTCCAGTATGAACAGCTTCCAAAGCTTTTTAAGACGTCTCGCTTGTGGATACACTTAGGAATTTCTCTCTTCTTAAACTGGATCGTCGGCCCATTTGTCATGTTGGGAGTTGCATGGGCAACGCTCCCTGATTTACCCACCTATCGCACCGGCGTTATTCTTGTTGGGCTTGCGCGATGTATAGCAATGGTGATGATATGGAATCAGCTGGCACGAGGCGACAGAGAGTATTGTGCTATTCTCGTCATCCTCAACTCATTGTTGCAGGTGGTACTCTACTCGCCGTATGCCCTTCTGTTCATCAACACGATCAGTGGAAGTGATCAGCCAGACATCCACGTATCCTATGGCCCTGTCGCTATATCTGTCCTCATTGTACGCTTTTCCCTCTATGAGAATGTGGAACACAAAGCTGACTGTTTTCTCATAGTATCTGGGCATTCCCCTAGGAGCCGGCATTCTGACTCGGTACAGCGTCTGGTATCTAGGGGGCAAGAGCTTCCTTGAGAATAAATTCCTCCCCTGTTTTGGACCTTTCGCTCTTTTGGGGCTACTCTACACTATTTTGGTTATGTTTGCTTACCAAGGTCATCACATCGTCCAAAACATTGGCTCGGTCTTCCGGGTCTTTGTCCCTATGATTCTCTATTTTATAATTATGTGGACAGGGGCTTTTTCGATGATTTTCTTCCTGGCGCGGAAGGATACTGGCTCACAAACTACTTTCGGGTATGAAATGGCTGTGGTGCAATCTTTCACTGCAGGAAGCAACAACTTTGTGGGTTGTTGTACCTCATACATATTCATTCCCGATGTTAACTCATTGCTTTACGCATTAGGAATTAGCTATTGCGGTAGCCATTGCAGTCTACGGTGTTAGTTCCGACCAAGCGCTTGCAGCGACGATTGGTCCTTTGGTTGAGGTTCCAGTATTACTCGCTCTAACATGGGTGGCGCTTTTTTGTGGCAAACATTTGGAGTGGAGAAAGATAACTCGAAACCGCGATGGAAAGCAAAGTTAATAACGTGATTAGACTCTTGTATATAATACTATCATTGGAGGTCCTATGAACGGAAGGGATAAGAATCCATATTCTAAAGTGATCATTCCATCGTGAAAGCATGCTAATACCGTGGTGCATCATGCCGTACGGTATGCGAAAAATCAGGAGAATTTGCATGTTGGCGCGTGCGAGGGCGAACCGGATCAAGATTGTTGGTTGCGCCACTATCAACGCGCTCGATAAGCTCGCGGCAGTCCATGATTCCACCACAACATGGGCTAGAAGCCCCACTAGAATCTGCATGTTGGCGCCTGCGATGTCGAATTAAATCAAGATCGTTAGTTGCGCCACTATCAACACGTTCGATAAGCTCGCGACAGTCCATGATGCCACCACAACACGGACTGGAAGCCCTACTTTCACTCTGACAGTCGGCTTCCCTCATAGGACTGACGACAGATTCCGGAGAATCCTCTCTATATAGGCGTTTCCGGCGTGGCGGATTGACATTGCGACTACTTGATGGCTCCGTGATGGGATAGTTATTAGGAGGCGACGGAGCAGGTGATGGGAATGAGGCAGCACGAAGTATGCTCACAATATTGGCCGGACTTTGGGAAGAGGAGTAACTCGTCGGTCCGGTGGAAGAATTATCTTGCGAAGAGTGACGATGCTCAGAAAACACCAACTGGTGGAAACGGCCAAGGGAAGCTGATGCGACTGAAAGATCATGCATCAACTGAGAAGAAGCATACGCCTGCAGAGCAGTGAGCTTATCAGCCGAAACATGAGCCAACGGGCTCACCGTCTCTGAATCCAAAGTCAATGGTGCTGCGACTTGCCCAGAACGCGCGGCAGCAAGTTCATGCCGCAGTTTTTCGTTCTCTTCTTCTGCCTTACGCACACGATCCTCTAGGTCGGAGACATAACGAGCTCTTCTTGCGCGGTAATCCCTTTGCTGAACGAGAGCACGGGTCGGCGGAATAGTTAGATCTTTCTTACGACCCCTGGTCATCTTGGACGTCGGGCCGCATGTAGGGGGAGGGATGGTGGTTGATGGTGGTTGAGGTTCAGGAGAGTGATGGGAGGTGAGGTCTCCAGCAATACTAGCTTGAGTGACAATCGGCATGTATTGAGCACAAAATGGCGACGCGGGTTCCCACATTCAAAATCCCTCTAATCATGCATAAATTGATTGAAGTCAAATCACTGTGAGATAAGCCAAGCATCTGTCAACATTCCAGATCGGAATTTCACCGAATGTATTTGATGTTATCTGGACAACCTGATTGGTTTTGACAAGAAAATGAGGCTATATTATCTAACTCTGAAAAGCGCTTACGATATCCTGGTTCTAGAACTAGGTTGGTATTTCCATACCCCAGACCCGTCTGAACAGAAAAGACAAAAGCACGTCCGCACCAGGGGTTTCTGTCACACAAATAACGCCCGGGGGAAGACGTGCCTCCATAGCTTCCTCCACTTCGACCTGTGCAGGAAGTGCGTTGGACTCCCAAATACCGTGGGGAACATTGTTTTTTTCCAGTTCGGCCTGAATTTTGGCGCGATTGGCCCCGGGTGAATAAGCAGATTCATCCTCACGTCTGTCAACTACCAGCATACCCCGCGTCAATTCACCCGTGCTAAGAAAATCAATAAGGAGAAAAAAGAATATCAAAGTTTAGCATACCGCTCTATATCAAAGTTTCTTGACCTCGCCTTCCAACCCGGAGATAAATCGCAATCCGGCGGATTTTCTATGGCGCACCAAACAGCAACAATATCATGAAGTTCCATTGCGTCCTTTCCAAAGCTGACCATTATCTCACGAGTCCGTTCAAGGAACGAGCTTGTGAAATGAACAATCGGAGATTTCCCCAAAGGCATTGAAGGGGTAGCAGTTGAGTTGAATGATGGATCTATCACTGCAGTGTAAGTCTGGAAGGGAAGTTCATGGGGTGTCGTAACATCCAAAGGAAGCAAAAGAAAGCGATCAAGCGGTAGTCCTGATTGTGGATCCAGAGATAACAGTAACTCCTTCACTGCATACGGATCGGCGAAGAAGTTGACTTCTCATCATATAGAAACTTAGCCAACGATAAAGAAGCGAAGAACTACCCGCTTACACTCTGCCACAGGGCTTGTATTTCCAGGAACATCAAGAGCACCACCCATGCATATGATTCGGCCGATTTTAGCGCGGAAAAGGCCGCCGTCCTTTTTTATCGTGTGTGCCAAATTTGTCAGAGGCCCAAGCGCGATATAGGTGATTGATCTCGGAGGATAGGAACGAATGAGATCCAGGGAAACATCAACGCCAGACTTATCGGTTAGTTGAAGATATGGGTAGTCCTCTGGCATGATTTTAGAGGGCACATCCAGATCAGGATGTCGTTCAGAAATCCCACCCAGGCCATCCCTGTCGATATTCCTTTGGGGTCGGAAGGAGGTGATTGTAGGGTTTCAACTTACCTTCCATGGAAATATTGGGCACTGTGTAATTCTCCTTGAAGAGGGCCGTGACTGCCTTTCGCCAAAACAGGTTTGTTGGTTGAAGAGAAGTTGGGGAATCGATGTTGACAAACTGGATTATCGTTGATACAGCGAGCGAGAACCTGATAAGTTTTAAATACATTCAACCTGTAGTAAATGCGTTTAATTGCATCACTCCTTTCTCAGTCAGTGCACTGACAGAGAAGCGTCAATGTCCGTGTTTCCTAGGATGACGGAGCATTTAATCAAAAGATTTGCAATCCCAGAAGTCCGGAACTTGCCATAGGAAACGATGATAGCCAATATATTGAGCTCAGGAGACGCCAATGCAAGTAAACTGTAGGTCTAGTACATCAGGAATAGTCTGAATCAAGTGTCGGTTGGTTGACGAACAGGGCAATAACGTCATCGACACCAGGATCAGTATCAACTGAATTGATCCATGAAAGTTAGGGAAACAGCCATTTGACAGAAAAAAAGACTTGCTTATAACGGGAACACTCTCCCGCAGAACAGACATTGAAGCACTTAACAAGAACTCAGGGATATGAGAATAGTTTATGATTGAGATTGCCGAAGTTTATATACAGAAAACTTATGTAACACACGCACAACGTCCGATTACAAGACCTAGAGAAATTGCATGAGCATCGAGAACGTAAGAAGAAAACCATGAAGTAAGGGATCAGAGATCTTGGTGGAAAATATAGTCTCATTGGGCATGTGCCCTCTGAAGTAGCAAATATATTTCGAAGTGCATCATACCAAAGAAGATAATGTGGAAGGATTCTCACCTTGGTCTATCCTCCGATATGTTGGCGAAAATTCATGCAGACAGACATGGACGAGACAGGAACACCCACTGCCTTGACTGGAGGGGAGAAAGTTTTGTGCGCTGGAATGGGGTTTGCCGAGAACTGTACAGTCTTGTCACAGTGGCTGATGATGTGACGCTACACCAAGGTTGGAAACCCTCGTGCCCGGGTCGACTCCAAAGGCAAAAAACACCATGTCCGAATCGCTGCGTTTCCTTGGATCCCTTGAAGGCCACAAAGGATGGGTCACGGCTATCGCCACCTCCTCAGAAAACCCGGACATGATTTTGACTGCTTCGCGAGGTACTTGGCTCTGATGATTAGACTTGCTAGAAGGTATCTAATCATACTGAACAATAGACAAGACAATCATTGTCTGGCAATTGACCCGCGAGGATGACACCTTTGGATATCCCAAAAAAATCCTTCACGGACACAACCACTTCGTTTCTGACGTTGTCATCTCTTCCGATGGTCAATTCGCTCTTTCCTCCTCTTGGGACCACACACTTCGTCTTTGGGACCTTAACACCGGCTTGACTACTCGCCGCTTCGTTGGCCATACTTCCGATGTTTTGTCTGTCAGCTTCAGCGCCGATAACAGGCAAATCGTCTCCGGTTCCCGTGACAAGACTATCAAACTCTGGAATACGTTAGGAGAATGCAAATACGATATTAAGGATGATGGGCACTCTGAGTGGTACGTCATTGTGCCCTATGCAAACCTGCCCGGACTTATGTGAAGTTGTCAGGGTGTCCTGCGTACGCTTTAGTCCCAACGTTTCCAACCCCGTTATCGTATCTTGCGGCTGGGATAAAGTTGTGAAGGTGAGCCTTTTTCTACTCATCAAGATCTATTTCAAGTGTCTTTTCCCTTGTCTACTTCTTTTTCCGATCTTCACCGAGAATTATATTTGCTACTCCGGAGGGCATACGCTCGATGAGACCATATTTCCACCAAGATCTCTGATTCTCTTTCACGCAAATACTTACAGTCAAGCCTGGTACTCATGCTTTATAGGTATGGGAACTCTCCAAGTTCAAGCTCAAGACCAACCATTACGGCCATACTGGATACATCAACACCGTTTCTGTTTCCCCTGATGGTTCTCTTGCCGCTTCTGGAGGCAAGGATGGCATTACCATGCTGTGGGACCTCAACGAGGGCAAGCATCTCTACTCTCTCGAGGCCGGAGATGTTGTCAATGCTCTTGTCTTCTCCCCCAATCGTTACTGGTTGTGCGCCGCGACTGCGAGCTGCGTCAAGATCTTTGATCTTGAGAGCAAGTCAGTCTTTCATCATCTCGCATCAGTCTCTCAAAGCTAATGTCATTTTTGCAGGTCAATTGTTGATGAACTCAAGCCTGCGTACACCGACGTTCGTGAGGAGGCAAGGCAACCCGAATGTGTTTCGATTGCCTGGTCCGCTGATGGCCAGACTCTCTTCGCTGGCTTCACTGACAACCAACTCCGTGTCTGGACCGTCACATCATAGACAGCTGCTTAATTGGTTGATGGTTGTCCCTTGTAGCATGTCGGTTTCTGCTGTTTTTCCAATAGCCACAAAAAAATGCTCAAAAAGCTCATCTGCCCTGTGCAGTCTGAAATTAGGGTTTCTGATACAGAGTCAATTTCATAACGTGGACATCTAAGTTTTATGCATCTTTTCTAAAAAAAATCTACGCTGATACAACTGAATCGGCCTCCTCAAGATTTCGTCGTCTCTCTCCGGAGTCCCATCGATCTAATCCCCCAAAGTTGATGGTCATTGCAAGAAATGACATGTTAAACTGGAGATCACAGATATGAGATCCTCGAACGCGCCAACTGTCTCCGCTGTGTAGTCACGTTGAGTAAGTATCATAGCTGCTACGCAGAGTACTACTGGACGTACGTTGCGGTACCGTAAACGTCGCCTTCTTGGCTAACGAGCCTGACGCAGTTGTCGACATTCGATTGCGCATCGTAGATCCAGATAGTCATTCCTGTGTAGATTTCTTGCCAAGTCCCCTGGTCAATTAAACGGTTCGGAGGCTTGATGCGGCATTGTCCTTGTGGCGGGTTTGGGGCCGGACGAATGTCTACGTTGTTGATGAGGCGAAGTGCCGTCAAATTAGAAATGTTATGAAAAAGTGACATTTCTGATGGTGTGGGATTTACGATTTTGAGTATGGGACACGGCACGTCATTCAAAGACTCTGTATCAGAATCAGAGTCCTCTTCTTGGACTGCTGTAGTCGACGCAGGTTCATTGTTGTCGGTCGGATCTGGTCTTTTCAAGCCATCGGCAAGTTCCTGTTCAGCGCGTCGAAGTGTTGCACAGAACGATTGCCAAGCGTCTTCGTTAGAGCAATCTGTCCTAAGGAGAATGCCAAGTTCACGCCCCTCGAGCAGAGAATCGAGTGGGTCGTCGTGCTGATCGAAACCGTCCTGGAGGCTTGTCAGAGATCGACGTAGTCCATAATCGCGTAAAATTTCACATCTAGAGACATTGCCGACTCGTGCAAGGCGCCCGTCTCCCTGTCGTGCAACACATCCTCCCAGAATTCTTGTAGAACGCGTAGGTGCAATCGCCTTCTTCCATCACCAGGATACTGTGACTTGATGGTTGGATATCTATTCTGTCTGTACAGTAAGTCTAGGGCACTATCACAAATACTCAGATCAGTCGAACCGCGAAAAAGTGAAGAAGTTTGTTATGCATTGTAATACGTAGATTTGTCTAAGATGCGAGGGGTCAGATACAATGAGCACAATATGAAACAGTCACAGACTCACTTGAACTTGAACTAGTACAAGAAAAGGTTGAAAATGTTTACGCGTCGATTATCATTCAGGACATAATCACACATCATTGTTCTGATGAGAATGGAATTCTCTATGCTGAACTCAACGATGCTCAGGATATTTCGAGGGTTTGTCACATGTAAGAGATGAATGTCGATCCGCTCGAGTGGGTAGGTATCAGTATGTACTAAACGACGTCACCTCGTCTCGTATAAGTTTGACATCCATTGTTAGCTTAATGGTCAACAGTATAACACTGTATCCTCCAAATTCACGGATGCCGCATACACATTATAAGGACAGTCAGTCTAAGTCCTTATGTCAAGTGAATGCGTGAGGTCCATATTCGGAAAGAAGTCGTCATCGAAAACATTGTGGGTATGTAAGGGTACGAGCAATTGAGTCATACTGCGGAAGTTCGCGACCCAGCCAGACGGTCCACCACCTATTCGAAAGTGTAAAAGAGGCTTTGAGACATATATAGCATGGACCAACTTACAGCACTTATATACGGGAGGGACAAAACAGTCCCAATAAAAGGAAGTTGCCTCAGGAAGGTGATCACCACAGGGAAGAAGTCCCTAAAAATGTTGTGAGATAAATATTAACATTAAACAGCACGCGCACCCAAAGAGATTCAGAAAGCCGAATGTTTCGACGATCATCCCAACGAACGGCCATTTGAAAAAAACGAGTAAGATTCCTCCCAAAAAGCAGACTGTTCCGCGTATTTTCTGCTTGCGGGCGAAGAAGTAGAACGTTTTCTGAGGCCCGATGATCAAGGTCAAGCCAGAAATGAAGAGAATCTATGAGTTGTGTATGAGCATGTTGATGCATAGGGCCTTCCTTTAATAACATACATTCCCGAGTGCAAGAAGGGCACCGTCGAAAAAAAGCATAACACCAAGGAGCATGAAGAGGCCGCCAAAGGTCGTAAGGGCGACACCAATTTCTGAGGGGCCCAATTGAGACATATAGATTTTCGGAGAATGCGCGAAATGACTGACTTTGTGCATCGGACAACCACATTGTAAGCGACGACTAATAGGATAGGCAAGTAACACAGTGCCTCCGGGAATGGGTGAACGATACGCAGTCAGTATTGACGCGTCTGTCGCCACGTGGCCATAACGTGGCTTATCCAGAGTCACCAATGACAATTGAATGTTTCATCAGACGAAACGACGTTGAGTACGTGGCAAGTTTCAATATTTGCAAGACTAATAGGAAAATATTTATCCTTCTGGCCTTTGAGATTTTCTCAGGTTTTCGTTTTCTTTGAAAGGAACTTGGGATGCTTTCTAATGCAGTGTTGCCTGAGTGCAAATCTTCACATGATGCATGATCCTCATTAACTTTTGTCGGCTGACCCCCTAGCTTAAGGACTCATCAAGGCTCGTTTACTTCGATTCTTCGATGCTTCCAGGCGACTCTCTCGTTACCCCGCTCCGCTGTATCTGCGTCTTCCATTGATCAGTACTTGTAAAGATCTCCAAGTGATGTGAACCAGTGATGCATGTGAACCTCCATCTGAATCAGAAGCTTGAAACATGCAATTGTCGCCCTATGACCGCGCGGGTTCGTCTCGTGGCAATTTTCTATCTATACTCGGGCTTTCTGAGAATCCGGGCATCCCATCTCCGCTCAACGAACAAAAGAACAAAAGTGCGAATGTCAAGGATCAGGGGGAAGAGGGCCCATATGCATCGTTCATAGTCTATACACGTTCGAACGTGGGATCCCCCGTCCCATATAGTTAGTTGGAGCTAAGTATATGCGTTTTGAATGCTAGAGGTGGGCTTCTATCGGATGCTCAGGCCATCGGCACTGTTGATTTTAGAATGCACCATCTGTCGCTATTGACAGGAACATGTGGCGATGGGACGGGCTTGTCGCTTTGAGTTACTGTATAAGTGTTGCAATTGCTCCTCTGCTACAACTGTTCCTAAAAATACATTGATCAACTGGATGTATGCTCAGAAGATGGTGATACTGCCGCCTGACATTTGAATGTAATGACCTCTTGTTATGGTAGATTGACTCCACATATGGACACGCTATCCTTCATGTAGGAACACAGATGATAACGTCGTGGAGCCGCGTGAATTGCCCCGTTTCCAAGAGAAGGACTTTCACAGGAAGACAACAGTGTCCAAAAATAGTAAATTTTCATCAACGTACCTTTTTGTTTGATAAGAAACGTGAAAAAAAGAAAATTCGAGTTTCATTAAGATCAGGCATGAAAGCCAACACTTGTTACCCATACAGATAAGAACATGCATGAAGGTCCAATCTTGGATGAAATAAACAGTTCATACTATCCACCGACGTTAGCGTTGTAGCCCGGGGACATTACAAGTATGATACAATAGAATAGATTTGGTGTCCAACAATCTAAAGAAAACGCCAATGAACAGCTGACATCTAGTATGCAGAACAACCGAGTATGAAACTCACGACAGTTTAAATAGGCACTTGACAACGTGAGGCTTGCTTCGCGCGAATAACACGGTCAAACGCTTCTTTGACGGGTGTTCTCCGCGCAAGAATGGTGAGATGATTATTCAGGTAAGGACCAGGCAAAAGTGGATGTATACCTTCGAGATTTGCATGTGGATTGACAGGTGGGAAAAAGGCAATAGCCTGGGGAGAAGGTGGACGGGTGATTGTGGGCAGATGGACGAGCGAGGAGAGTGCAGCAGAGGAAGAAGCTTGTGATACCGTTGATAGTGTGCGCCTGCGATCACTTAGAGCCCAGTTGACGGAATCTCGGAGACCAGGATGTGCAGGAAGAGTGGAGACGGATCGAGCGGAGGAAACGGATTGACGACGTTGGGATGACGACGAACCCTGTTCAGACAGGCCATGCGGAGTCGATGAAGGCTTGAGGCTCGATGTTGGAGATGATGATAGCTCACCGCCTTGAAGAAAAGTATGTGACGTGGACGCTGAAGTCGGGATATCTTGAATCACAGTTAGGGGTTCAAGAGGAGTAGGCTTTGGAGTAGACGGTTGGCCATATGAATGGCCACGTATGAGAGGATGCGGGCGAACCACAAGATCGTTCCTGATGGAATGTGACGATGAAGGGCGAGTGCCGGCATGGCGTCGACTCGGAATGCGAGGGCTTGGTTTATCAGATGATGGTGTCTCTAGTGGCGAACGGATGGTGTTTATTTCAGTAGTAGGATGATTCTGCATTGGAGCTTGCTGTATTTGTGGAGAGATTGGTGGCAAAGTAGGAGTACGGACCTGAGCGCGACCTTCATGGCGTTTCTGTGGGGGCAGCTGTGTGGTTTGTTGGGACAGCTCAGAGCGCAAGGCAAGTCCGTTCGTGGCCGCTGCACGTATATCTGATTGGCGAGCGGTGTCTACGCGAGAAAGCAAAGGAGATTGTATGTGTGCGCCATTGACCTGACGCTGAGGTGCGGGCTGGCGGTCCCCTGTCAGACGGCGGATCGCTTCCTCGTCATCTGGCTCGGATTCTGAGTTGAGGGGGTTGGGAGTGGCAGCGCCACTCTCACTGGATTCCCATTCCCCTTCGTCGTCGTCTTCTTCCCCAGGACTGGCTATAGTAAACCCGGCTTTTGCCTGTGTCTTGGCGTTGGAGAGATTCAAAGCGCGGTGTTTCGATACAACTTGTTGGTTTTGGTCCCGGGAATGCACGCGCTGAGCACTAGCTCCTCGTGCTCCACCTTTGTTGTATGCTTGGTAGTTCTGAAACAGAGAAAGTGCTCAGAACAACTTGTTAGGGAGTGAAAAGAAGCTTATCTTGACACACATCATGCGGTATACCGTTTTTCTTGGGTTTGTCCGCAGATTTAGGTTGGTGCTGCTCCTTCTGGGTGAACTGAAGGTTTGCACCAAGCCTAGAAGTGGAGGAAGCTCTAGAGTGAGAGCGGAGGAGGCCGGTGCTACCGCCCCTGTGGGCCTTGGGCATGGTTTCTGGAGGTTGTTGGATGTCGATGACAACAAGCTTTCTATTTCCGGCCCGCCCGGCGCCCAAAAATTCTCTCGATCCACAAACAACTTGACGTTTTCATAACTCTTATTAACCATGGAGAGAGTTCAATTTCAGCAAGAGCAGGTATTGAAATAGAATGTCCTATAGTTATGGTAACTCAATTGCATTGGCGGTAGATGCTCGATGAGCTCAAAGACCTCATCGAGAAACACCTGTTCACTGAAGTGAGCCAGCTTTCTTGTATCTGCTCATTGAATTTCAATGTCTGATCTTCGCAGAAAGAAGTCAAGCAGATTGTCAAGAAGCGTACCGCATTCGAGATAGCGCTCGTCCGACGCGTCGCTCAAAAATCCGATTTTCTGCGATATGTTTCTTATGAGATGGGACTCGAACAATTGCGTCGCAAACGCGCAGCGCGGATAAGTGAGTAGTTCACATATTGCTACTGGACAGTTTAACATATGCGACTTTATAGAAACGGAGTCTACTAATATATCTATCTCGGACTATGCTCTCGTTCGGCGACAATTTCAAATATTTGAACGTGCTTTGAAGAAGTTCAAGTCTGACGTCGCGCTTTGGATACAGTATATACAAGTCGCGCAGCGCGAAGGGGCACGCGCTCTAGTTGGTCGAATAACGGCCAGGTTTGTGGTTACAATACATTGAAAGTGAATATTGATATTGAACTTTTCACAGAGCTCTCCAATTACATCCAAACCAGCCGGCGCTTTACATTCTGGCTGCCTCCCATGAGCTAAATCATCAATCCTCATCCTCTGCGCGCACGCTTCTTCAACGAGGCATCCGGTTAAACGCTGAAAGCATTGAGCTATGGCGAGAATACGTGAAGATGGAGCTCGGATTTGTTGAGAGCCTTAGGCGCCGCTGGGAAGTCCTTGGTATTGATAGCGCCGTGCCTCACAGCCAGGGCAGAGCCGCTGATCCAAGTGACCTTATTATGCCTGGTGTAGACAAAGAGCTGATTGCCGCTGAGGATTCCAAGGGGGAAGAGGTTGATGAGGGTGCAGATGCTCGGAAAGAGATTCTACAAGGAGCAATTGTGAAATCGGTGATGGACAGTGCAGCACAAGGTATATCGACCTCGTCTGAATCGTCGGGCAACTTTTCTGACGACCGGTCAACTTAACCAACAGCTCTCCCCAAACTCGAGCTTTTCGAAACCCTTAAAAAGTTGTTGACGGAGTACCCTTTACCACCGTCCCTGCAAGCAACGCTGCTCGAGCACCTCTATAATCTACTAAAGGAGAGGTTGCCTGATAATGCAGGGGCAATTAAATTGCGGGCAGGCCGGTTCCTTACACCTGAACTGAAGGGTGAGGGGTTGGTGGAGGGCTTGAGACGTGCCAATGAGGAGTTGCTTGAGGTCGTGAGAGGGACTGATCGTGAGGAGATTTGCCAGGTTTACGTGTCATTTGTTGAGGAATGGTGCAGCACAGCAATTGACGAGAATCTGGTGAGTGCCCATCAATGTATAATTGAGATTGGCCGCTGATCGCTTTAGTTTAGAAACGATACCTGATTTCAACGTTACGATCGGTTTGTCGACAGAGTGGATCGCCATCACTGTTGGCGGCTCACATCCGACTGGTTACAAACACGGAGGACGGAGGTGCCGAGGCACTGAGTCTGGCACGGAAATACAGCAAAAAGGCACGAACATCGGCCCCTGTTTGGTTGGCGCGGCTTGAGGCAGAAAAACGATTTGGAGAGGGGGTGGATATAGTATGGAGAGAAGCAAAGAAATTTGTGAAAGGGAGTGTTGATGAGGTTGAAAGTGTGTGGAAGTGGGGAAATTGAAAAGTGTGTGGAAGTGAGGAAATTAGGAAGTAAATGTGGGGAAAGGCATAAGATTGTGAACTAAACGTGCGGAAAGGCATAAGATTAGGAACTAATTGTGCATCAGGGTCGGTAAAGTAGATGGCGCGTGGCACAAAAGTTTGGAGCACATGGTTGCAAATTAATGTGACTCGTCACTCTTTCACTCTTCCTTCCATCTCTCATCCTCGACGTCGACTGGGGCGTCGTTGATTGCTCGCACTGCTGGAGAGCGTCCCCCTCGCTGCATGCGTTCCCGTCTTTGTTCAGTCACCCTCTGAGAGCAGAGTCCATGTTGCAGTATCCTGTTCAGCTGCCTCCGCTTTCGCTCTCTTCTCATGTTCTGACCACAAAGCGCTTTTCTAAAGACCGTTCTCCCTTTTCTTCTACTTTACAGCCTTCTCCTACTTCTCTACCAATTTCCTTACCACGTTCCCCCAGGCAGCCCGACATTTCCCAGCCTTGGTTTCCTTCTAGATCCATCGTTGCGTCCCGCAAGTCCTCTGCCACCTCCTCTTTTATCGAAGATGTCCTTTCCCCCGGTGATCTCGTTGGCGAGGGTGGTTTCCTTCAGGGCGAAAAAATTCGTCTCGTCCTCACACACTCGGGCTCTGGCCTTCCGGACTACCAGGAACCGGCACAGGAGTTTCAGGTCAAGCGTCGTCTCGGTCATGGCAGCTACGCTGTTGTCTATCTCGTTCAAGAAGTTCTCTATCGTCCCCAGCCCTCTGAAGATGGTCACACGTCTATTGTTGGGGTGATGGAACTCGACAATAACAAGGTTGCTGAAGCTGTCTACGGTCGTGAATACGCAATCAAGTGCTTGTCCAAGGCCAATCTTGACGATGAAGATCTGGCAGCACAGATGTCAGAGGTCGGCCTATGTTCCCCTCTTCCCCTTATTTTACGCTTAGTCCATATTGTTTCTTCAGGTCACCATCCACCAGTCCCTCCGCTCCCATCCCAACATTGTCACCCTTCACCGCACCTTAGAAACCTCTTCATTTCTTCTTCTTCTTCTCGAGTACGTCCCAGGTGAAGACCTCTTTTACTTTTTGGAACAAGCTCGCGACCATTTCGATTCGGAGACCCCGAATACTACCGACTTTTCAGTCTCTCATACGCCCCCCACTCCTAGTCTGCTCTCCACTCTCCACCCAGCCCAACTGCTTTCTCGCACCCGTCTTCGTCTCATATCATCCATGTTCTCCCAGATGTGTGATGCTGTTGCCGAATGCCATGATCAATCCGTCTTCCACCGTGATATCAAGCCTGAAAACTTCATTGTCACAGATGGATGGACGACTCTGTCCAATGGTCGTCAGGAACGCAAGGTCATTGTCAAACTCTCTGATTTTGGCTTGTCAACTACAGATATTGCTTCTTCTGATATGGACTGCGGAAGTGCACCCTATATGAGTTACGGTTCGTACACCCTCATTCTCGGTAACCAAAAAAGGAAAATCTTTCCTGATCATTGCCTTTTTTCAGAATGCAGAAATAATATTGCCCCTACTTATCGCCCCCGTGCTGCTGATGTCTGGTCGTTGGGCATCGTGCTAATCAATATGTGCGTTACTGTCCCTCTAGATTTATGGCTCACTCATTACCATGGATAGGCTGTACCATTCTAACCCTTGGACGGATACAGCCCAAGGAGCTTGCTCATCTTTTGACCTTTATCGCAGGGACCCCATCAACTTCTTCATGTACCGGTTTGCAGGAATGACTCGCCCAGTCGCCGAACACCTCGCTAATAAGGTGTTCTGCATCCTTGAAGATCCAGAGGATGATTCTCCGCGCATTAGTGCCCGTCAATTCGGTATTTGGGTCCGACAGCTGCCTTCGCTTCTCGGCAGTCATACCATGCATCGAACCGTATCAAGCAGTTCCCAAGGTCATCCTATCGCCTCCTCCACGCCCCTCTCCCATCGGCCGTCTTCCAGGCATCCGTCAGGAACGTCAACTGTCCGAAGTCCAGCAATCCAACCTCGCATCTTATCTCGCGCTCCCTCCCTCAGCCCTGCATATGAGGCTCGTGAGCACTCGGAGCTCTCAGCCCACTCAGACCTCTCAACTGTCTTTGATCACGAACCGGAGCCTGAAGAGAATGAACATCATCACGGTCAAGAACAAGTCTTGGAAGGTATGGAGTCTAGATCGACATCGACCCACAGGAGGAGGAAGAGAGGTGCCCGTAAGGGTAAGGGTGCTACTATTCAGGATGCCAAGGACGAAACGCTGGCAACGCTCGCCGATGCATCTCAATCCCTCGCACGCGAGATCAGCAAGGCGTCTAGGTCCTCGTCGACCAATCTCTCGGTATCTAGCCGCAACACCGGGACTACCAGTTCCTCCCGTCGTGCTCGTGAACCATTTGAGCCAGTTTCATTGTATGCCATGCCAACGGCTCTACTCAACGTCCCACGCAGTACCAGCACTAGCAGCCGCGGAGCCCCGCTACCCGCTCCACCAGTCCCCTCCGTGTCGCCCCCTCCTGTGACGAAGAAGCCGTCGAAATGGAAGCTCAGTTTTGGAAAGAATAGTGCTTCTGCTTTGGTAGCCGCAGGACGTGTTTCTCCCGTCGAAGAGATCTCTTCGTCTTCGTCCGTGGACACCCATGGCTCATATCCCATGTCAACCACCGCCACTAACGTCACGAACCTTATTATGGGTCTAGATGCACCGCCTCCTCCGTCCGCTTCTGCTAGTGGTGCAGATGAGAAGTTTTCAACCTGGGGTCGAGGTCGGCGCGATAGGTTCCACGGCCCTCCTCCGTCTAATGCGAGCAACAAGTCCCTGGCACTCGCCCAAGGTTCAGAACCCTATTGGGAGAGACGTAATGACCGTGCGATTTCCCCAAACAGCACACGCAGTGGGCGGCCCTTGACGTCAAGCACAAGCTCTGTGGTTTCGACCAATTGGCGCAGCTCAATAGGCACTACATCCAGCGCAGGTACATCTACTTCTGCATTCACACGATACAGCAATTCGAGTTCTCGGAGCATATCGACTATGGCTACTAGTGTGTCTTCGGCAAGCTGGCGCACGAACTTGAAGCCGAAGTCGTCGATGACTACCTTCAAGAACAGCAACAACAGCAGCAGCAGCAACAATATTGGTTGCCCTGCTCTCCCAAAGAATATCAAGAGTATGTGGTGTCTATTTTCATTATCTCGTGGTTGTGATTGACATGTCTGTTTCAGTCATGGATGGTGTTCCTTGGGAGCTTGACGAATTGCCGCATGGCCAGCATCCCAAGCCCGTTGGCGACAACTTTGGGTCGCCTCCTGCTAGGAAACAGCGCACAAAGAAGAACAAGGACGTTAAACTCGACACGATCACAGAGCGGCCTCAGAATGCGGCTGCTGGAAAGTCGCTTGAAGCACATAGACGTGACGCATCTACGAGCACGACGGACCTTGGGGGTTTGGGTAACGGAAGAGATGAAGGCGAAGGTGTGAAGAAGGTGCAGAGAGGTCAGATCAACGCGTTGGCGAAGATGCTGTCGGCTTTGCGAAGGTGAAGGAAGGAAGGAAGTAGGTGGTGGTGGTGAACTTGGACTATCGACGGGTTCGTGCTCTGGACGATTGGCGCGGATCGAATCTGGCATTTGTATTGGTTACAGTAGCTTTATTATTGGTACGCCCGCCAGATTGATTTTGCAAGTGATGCGTATTGTCATATTCGATGTTTGTCGACCAAACCCCACTTTTTTTTTATATAGGTCCCTCCTTATTGCGGCACATTACTCTTGGACACTTGTACAACTGAAACAACACGCCGAAAATCGTGTGTCCCCTCATTGTCAGTAATTATGTTTTGTCAAAAACAGTAAATTCTCTCCTTTTCTATCCGTACAAATATATAAATAGTCAGTATTTAATATTCTTGCGCCTCTCCTACACCCAACCGAGGGTATTGAGGAATGTATATTACAACTTTTCGCCCGTTAACCCAAGAAATATATTACAACTTTTCACACGTTAACCCTTGTCTGATGGTTCTTGTGATTCGCGCAGGGCCGCAAAGGCCATGTTCTGTTCGACAGTCGGACGACGGTGAGCGACATCTTGCGGAATCGGGGCGGGGTCTTTTAGAATAGTCGAAGTTTCATTGAGGGACAGACGATGGGGAAGGCGAGGGCGTGATCCTGGATCAAAGGGCGAAGGGGTGCGAGAGTCCATATCCACTTCACTTTCAGTCGGCGATTCTGAACCCACAATGACGTAGCTACCAGAGCTGTGTGTTCGTACGAGGTTGACATAATATTCCTGGAGAAGTTCTCGTGTGCACTAGCGGGGAACAAGGTTGTACCATGAGGACACAGTCGAACGCCAAGGTCGCACATGATGCGAAAGGAATGGATAGAAATGAAAAAAGCTGCTAACCGTCAGTCGCCAATCGGTCGCGGAGAGAAACTCTCTTTCTAGGCTGTTGAGTTCGGTTACGGATATTCCTCCGACCTTGGCGTATAGATTGTTCGTACAGAAAGCATCGCAGAGTCCCTTGCTTGAGACCGTAATGGATGCAATGATGAAGCGATGACAGGTGAGAGATGAAAGTGTGAATAAGGGGATCCGGCTGCAAATCAGATCGATGTAGTAAAGAGTGATCAGTAGGCATGTCTTCTGAATATGACAAAGTCCAATTAGAGGTATTATAGCGCATGTTCATCGAGATCGCACCTCAACGTTTGTATATCTGACAATCCGTTTCAAATAATCAAGAACAGTGATGCTGGGGGTTGACCGTGAGTGAAAGCGTGTGAGACTCTCACTTGTCTTGCTTGTGAGCCTTCCAAAGAGTGAGCGAAGATATTTTTTTGCTCACGGAGATAGAGGTATTTGGTCGTTATGGGCCATCAATCGTTGAAGCATATCAGCTACACTCACGGCTGTGAACATACCGGGGCAGAAGAAAAGTCATTAATTTACCTATAAGGTGGACAAGGCTATCCATGGGTGCATCCTCGAAGGCGGCCGGAAATTCGGCCTTTGCTGATTCCATAGATCCATTGCACGTTGAGGCCGTTGCTGGCCTGAACGGACTCGGAATAAGAGATTCGGATTCAGGGATGCGGGAAGGCTTAGGACAACAGAACAAAACAAGAACTCGGTCGGAGTTTGGAGCTGTACAGTTGATGATCGGAGTCTGAACCTTAAATATTGTGTTGTGTGGTATTACGATCTGGTCTGTAGGTCATACGGACACTCCCCGACGCCATGGCCCCAAAATTCGTACATATTTTGTCGCTCGTCGTACTCCGCATGTGCTGACCCTTGCTCTCAGGATCCCAATGAAATCAAGATCATCTACCTGCGTGCCACAGGTGGTGAGGTCGGTGCTTCGTCCGCGCTTGCCCCCAAGATTGGTCCTCTTGGTCTGGTGCGTCACTTTATTTCTGTGTTTTCCCTCCCAATACCCACATCTTTGCCACAGTCACCCAAAAAGGTCGGAGAAGATATCGCAAAGGCCACCTCTGCATGGAAAGGCCTACGTGTGACTGTTCAACTTACGATTCAAAATCGTCAAGCCGCTGTTTCTGTCGTTCCTTCTGCCTCCTCGCTTGTCATTCGTGCTCTCAAGGGTACGTCCGTATAGGTGTACCGTGTCATTTCTCTCAGTTTAAATTTGTTTCCAGAGCCTCCGCGTGACCGTAAGAAGGAGAAGAACATCAAACACAATGGAAACATTGCTCTGGATGAAATTGTTGATATTGCGCGGACAATGAAGTCAAAATCACTGGCGAAGGACCTTTCGGGGACTGTAAAGGAGATCCTTGGCACTGCTCAGAGCATTGGTTGCACCATTGACGGCAAGCCCCCGCATGATATCATTGATGGTATCAACTCTGGAGAGGTCGAGGTCCCTGATGAGTAGATATAACCTTTTTGTCCATTATTCACGCAAAACATTGCAAAACCCTGCACCCAGCGTGACGTCGAGTCCGATTGAATCATCAATCAGAAAATGCGACACGGGTAATTGCCAGCATCATTGATAAATGCACCACCCATGACAAGTATATGTTGTCAACTCAGTGTTTAGGATGATACAGCCGTACATTATGTTGTCTTTTCGGAGGAACCGAAACGTTGTCGGTCTTGCGAGGCTCAACCTCATTGCAAACTGTTAAGACGGAGGTATCGCTTTTGACTCCCATTGAGACATGATCGGACGATAAGGGGCTAGAGAGGATTGCGGCCATAAGATTTTAAGGATGTGCAGAATTAGCTAGGAACCGGGAAATAGATGGACTTAGCGATGATGTAACTTCTGAAGCTACATCCAGGCGCTTGGAGCAAAGGCCGGAACTACCGTGGAACCTCTACTGGAATGGACACACGGAGAAATCCTACGATTCTGCTCAGCAATTGGGTCGCAGGGCAAAACAAGGATTCCACTGAGGATTGACACAAGTTCGTGTTCTTGATAATCTCACAACCTCAAGAGGGAAAGCCGTCTGTTCTTCTCAAGGGATCTCGTCCGTCTCGGAAACTATCGAATAGAAGGCTACGTGGTTACGTAGATCCTTTGGCAGAGGATATAAGTAGCGCATTGGAAATCAAGAAAGAAATCCACAAGTGGTAACGGTATGGGCGCGCCACACCTTGATATCCTTTGACTTGTATTCCTCGTTACGTGTATACCACATAGAAATATCCATGTCACTTTCCTGTTTTTTGTTGAGTATTGTTTTACGAAATAATCTTTGTTCAGCAAAGAAAAAATGACGCCACAATATTACCTATGCCTCTCTCAAGGATTGGTGCAACACAGGCAACGGAATACTTGATATTTCATTCACAGGTAGTTCGAGATGATTGATCTTGTTTGCATGCAGTCCAAAATGCTGAATCCAAACCATCGAATCAGGGTACCTGAAGAGGTTTAAAGTTGTCGCCCATGCCGTTTACCGGATGCAGGCTACCTGTGTTGAACGGGTCGTCGCCGAGGCCAGGATTGGAGAGTGCGAGCGCGTGAATGAGAACTGAGGA
>JAGDQM010008464.1:0-25341 GCA_017580835.1 Termitomyces bulborhizus
TTCCTTACAAGTGCGCCGCCTTGATTATGTATGTCAGCATTAATATATTGCTTAACATTTTTGCGTCGCCACGCACTCATCGCTTCATCAATATGATGTTTTCCTTCGAGTTGATCTAGAGAGTCATTGATTAGCACGGGAAAGATGTCTCGTTCCATGAACACCTGTACCGTCACACATGTCAGGACGGTGGTCCTACGACGGGCTGTTTGAGTCAAAAGGACAATGTATTGATTGCCAGAAACGACACACCAGCTTTCCGCATCTAATACAACTAGAACGGCCGCACACAGATTTGTTTCTGCAGATCAAAATTCCAGTCAATTCGCCTTCGATTATGCAAGCCCAATCGCAAAACGGGCAATAATGTAAATTTTCCAAACATGCAGACTCAAGAGCTCTCCTGGATTGAGCACGTTCCCATAGATCCATCATTCTAGGTGATAAAAGACGTTGGAGCTCCGATACCGATATCAGTGAGGTGCATCCAGATTGGTCGATGCATCGAATGTCAGGGTTGTGTGAGCCCAAGAGGTTAGATGCGTGTTGTTTCATGCATGGACTGCAGAACAGATGAGTCTCAGGACACTGGACCATCTCCTCCTGAGCGACTTCTTTGTCATTTTTTCGAGCAACGCACCAAGTGGGTGGCGATGACTCACGAAAGGGAAAGTGCTAAAACAACATCCGCACTCAACACGTTGATACTCATCCTCTACCCCAGTAACCGGCGCGTCTTCCTCAACCTCGATCTTCTCGAGTATTGTGTCAACGACATGTTCTATACTCGCGTCCTTGTGCTTTGAAAGAGTATCTCGAATGACACACCGCAGATGATCCTTGTTCGTATCAGGTATGATCTCAAGAATCCGATGAAAATACACGTTGACTTTGTCCAAGAGTCTGTCAGACGAAGGTGATCTCTCGTCTGGTGAAAAGAAAGGAGACCCAAGGATGATGGGTGCTGTTAGGCTCACAAGGGTTGCCATCAGGAATATAACGGATCCCTAAGAGTGCGCACACCACTTGTCTGACAGGAAAAATCTATCAGCGCGTAGTTTCAGCTAGTAAAGACATTTGTGGTCATGCGACGCGTGAGTGAAACCTTTTGAAGACAATCTGAATTGTGAAACACGACACAGTCAGGCTTGGAGTACAACAGATTGGGTCAGTCTCCTTATGACATTCTCTCTAAGAAGCCTCGATTATTGCTTAAGCAGTAGGAACAAAGGTTGATGACAATCCTTGAAACATCACCTGCTTGAAGCTCCATCGTGTCAATAATCGCAAATAAATTTATTTCCATTTTTAGATCACGCGTCAACATAATTGCATTGATAGTTGATATACTCTGATTAAGTATGCTGCAGCTCATAAAGACTTATGGCATAGCACATTTCTCTGATATGCTTGATCAAAACCCTTGGTGGTGACGGCATAATTGAATTTCAAGCAATATCATCAATACTTGCACACAGGCACCTCAAGTGACCCTCCTATCCACGTGCTTATCGATAGAATTTTCCAGTCGCACTCTCGCCTCCTTCAAATTCTCCCTTTGTCGTATAATTCGGGCCATAGTCCTCTCCTATGGCCTATCTGGAATCCTTATCTCGGATCACGATACGCGAATACCTGTTTTTAAATAACTATATCCGATATACTAGAGTCAACTTGTGGGACTCCTGTCTGCTGATGCGACATGCGATGATTATCAGAGATTTTGCCACCGGCTACGATTAGTTCTTTCGCATTCCATGGACGTTCCCATGATCTTCTGCTCTTTTGTTTTGTTATGGAATACAAGAAGTCGGAGTCTAGATGCGCCCACAAACCGATGCTCTATAAAAACTGGCATTTTCCATCGCCCAATTAACCAAAACTCCACTCCGACTTCTCTCGGGCTTCCTCCCACTATCTCCTATTCAGTCTGTCCGACGACAACCTCGTGCTTAGCATCCGTCCTGCCTCTTACGCATGTCGATGTGTCAATCTCTTCTTCCTCACCTCCCTCACATCATGAGACACTGAAATCCGCACTGCACAAGATCCGTCATTAACTTGAGGCACCTCATGTTCCTGGTTCATGAGTGTCTCTGGACCAAGGTCGATATTGATTTGCATGTAAGATCTTGCTGATCTCCCATCGCCAATAATACATGTTGAATTGTATACTTCTGCAATACAGCTCTCCCACACTGCCAAATCGCATCGCCTATTTCTCTCGTTCGGACCTCTCACATCGAGAGAGGTATCCTTGGTTATTGATTGTGTGCCTCAAGGTAAGGTTTTGCGATCGTACCATACACTACTTTGGGCTAAAGTTTGAGTCTTATTCAAGCTTTTTTTTTCAAGTCGCAAGTCGCTCAAGTCACAAGATCAAGGCATGTTGACTCTTTGATGAATCATCCATTTGTTTCTAATAAGATTTTACGCCAGACCTCAAGACAGCCTCTAGAATCAAGTTTTTGCGTGATTGTGTGATTGCGTGAACCTTTTTTCCCCTACCCGTCATACCCGCACCTTTTTTCTTCTTCTCCCTTTTCTCTTCGCTTCTTTGAAATACGTTACACACTACCACCGCCACGGTCGAACTCTTGTCTTTTCCTCCTTCACTAGGTCCTCCTCACAGGTCGGGTTTTCTCACCGTCTTATCCAGCGTAATTGCTGACCTCTTGTCTTCTGGTCGGTCAGGAGGTCCAAGCTTTGCGCCAAATGCCGCTGATCCAAGTTAAAGTCTGCTTTCGTCCATCTTCCGAGGCTACGCTTATCAGCGACACAAATCGTACCGACATGTACGTGTTGGAGACCGCCTCTCAGCCCAAGCGAAGATTTACAGAGAAGTAGAGATCGGTGAAGTCGCGGCTTTCTCAATCACCACAGAATCGTTTCGTTATTCGACCCTCAACTCTGGAAAACATCTCATGTCTGGTAAGTCTATTGATATACGAAATTTCTTCTCTCTCTCAATGTACGCTCGGCAGTCTTTGGTGACTTACAAAGGAGGTGGCACCCGGGCTTTTAATTTCGTCCATTATTTATCATATAGACTTCGAAGCAGTCCGGACACCAGCAACCAGCTACAGTACTTATACTTGTAGATGACTCATCTCTGTGCTCGTATCCACTGATACAAGAGTCATCGACGACGTATCCAAAACATACATATAACATATACAGCAGCCGCCAAACTCCCTTTGATGGCCATCAGTCATTAAGTTTTATCTCGACCAAACTATGGGAGACAGGTGTCCTGGTCCATAGATATATAACATAAGGAAAAGGCATTTCAATGATACGTCAATTTCATTGATACAATAGGCAGCGAACGATAACAAGGTATATATTTACAAGGCAGGGTTGGCGTTCTGAACCAGACTTACGAAATACGACTGGAACCATGTGCCAGCTTCGGGTGCGTTAGTAGCAGAATCACTGGGTAGACAACATCAGAGAACGTTAGCCGCAAGAAACAGAACTCAAAACTTACGCGAGGCCACAGTGACCATCGTAGCGGGGAGAAGATGTGTTGCTAGTGCCATCGCACTCGCCTCCAGGCTTAACCCAGACGATGGCGTCGATGAGAGAGGAACCAGTGTTAAGAGTGGGACGTGTGCCAAATCCTGCACCAACGACATTGCACCAGTCGCCCCATTCTATACGGATGTTCTGCACACCAGAACGGCCTTGATCGACGATAAAGTGAGCAGGGAATACACCAAGGGCAGAAGCGAAAGCGTTGATGTAGTGAATCTCGTCGTAATTGTCATTGCCTTGCGTGATGGGGTCACGGCTCGCAGCAGCTGTACCCAGTGCTTAGTGGAACTTGATGGAAAAATGCGTAACTACACACTCACTCAATGCGTTGTAGTTGGCGACATTAGTAGCCAATCCGCGAACATATGATGGAGAGCCCGCCTGCTGGTAGAGTTGACTAAAGAGCTGGGCGGCAGGCGTTAAGTTAGCAGGCCACCCGAGCCATCCGGCGTGGCCAGCATCAAGGTACATGTATACCCCAACAGCGCTCAGCTGTTGCATAGCGTAGATGACGCCGGACTGTTCTCAATATATATGTAAACGACAGTTGGAAGGTTTTTGTATCAGAGATTCCGACCTTGTAGGCTTCCTGAGCATTGTTACATTTCTCAACGCTGAGGTTGGTCACCAAGTTCGCCAGGGAATCAGGCTCAACGACCGCGACAACACGGACGTCGGGGTGGGCTGTGAAAAGAAACGACAAATCAAAGAAGTGGTGGGCATACTATGTATTGTCTTGACTCACCCTTAATCTGGGTGACGATCTGGTCGATGTAGTCTTTGTATTTATTGAGACCATCATTAGCGATGCTAAACTCTCCGTTGGAAGCCAAAGCAGCACAGTCGCGATCTGGAAGATCATAGACGACAATCTGAACGAGATATTGAGTATTGGAAGCTTGACCCAAGGCTTTAGCATCGGCGAGGTATTCCCCAAGGGTAGGGACTTTGGCAACCGTGTCCAACCAGATAAAAGTAGGGATTTTGGCAACTGACAAGGCTTTCGCTTTGAGAGTGGCATCAGTAATGTTGGCAGCCGCGGCTGTAACTTCGTCGGCGTAATAAGGAGACACATAGACCTTCACAGCTAACGTTGACGTAAAATTTACAAGGGAAGGGAAGAAAATTACCTGGTACCCGGTGTAAGGACTGTCAACGGCTGGGGTGGGCGTGGAACCAGGGTCACTGGTAGTTGTCGTCGTCGTCGTCGAGGTCACAGGGCTTCATACATCTCAATCTAATATGCGAATAAGACGTTACAAGAAGCTCACAGGCATTGAGAGTACGAATCATTGACGAATGTACAGACAGATCCTTCCACGCAGGTGGTCTCTCCGGCTGTTACACGGTACTAGCTCAATGCTTCATCAAAGGGGAGATACAGTTGGACGTACTCCAGTTGAGACCACCGCACTGACCGTAGAGAGGCTGGGCAGCATATGCGAATGGGACCAGAGAGATAAAAGCCAACAATGGAGCGTGCTTGAGCATCTTCAAGGTGTGCCAGCGACCGTTTCCAATGCTGGTCGAACCAATACGCCTTTATACGTTCTAAGGAGTCCCAAAGATTGTAAAGCCAGCAACGCATATTCCGAGTCGGCATTGGATCAAAGTAGCATTCTAGCAATAATCATCAATAGCATGATTAAGTCGAGTCGGCCGCAAGAAGGTACAAGTGATCGTCCGCAGTCTTTCCTCCAACGTTCATAATTTTCCTTTGGTTCTACGATACACTGAACGGGTATCTCCAACCCCAGCGATTGGCACCTAGAAGTTACCATTTACCCATAAGTTGATCATGATGAGAATTTTGGAGTCAGGCGTTTTCCGAGATCGGCTCGAGGAACCTTAGATACATTCAAGAGTGAATACCATCACAGACTGCACGAATTCCGGGACATCACCCAACTCCTAAGATAAGATTTTGATTTCACATGGTCCACATGAACAAGACGATATATTACCCAGGCTTTTGGTCCAATATGTGTAACATGGTCCACATGAGCAACACGATGCATCATCCAGGTTCCTGGTTCTATATGTGTAAGTATACAAGAAGCTGGCCATGCGATATCAACGTTTTAAACGATCCAACATCGACTTACCAGAGTAAGAATATTATAATGCAGTTAAGGCCATACCGACCAAGAAAATTCACTGGTGAATATTGACAACGGGCATGTCAGGCCGTGGCTTCTCTCTGAATTACAACACCGCTTTCAGTAAGTGGTAGTCCGAGTCAATTCCTTTTGCCACGTCGCCAAAACTCACTCAGTCTACACAAGTAACTTCCTTTGGACTTCAGCTTTGTCATCGAAAAAGATGCAGTTTCAGGGAATGATCTTCACCTTTTTGGAAGGGCAATTTCCACGAAAAATCCTTGGCCAAGTCCCCTTCCTGCACTTCATATCCACTGAAACTGAATAAATTCTATACATACTCGTAGTGAATGGCTGGGCATATATGGTTCTCGTTATACAGCATTCAAAAGGGGCGTTCGTTGCATGGTCACACAGTACTGTGAACAACCGTGGCACGATTTGGAGTGGGATTTCGATTTCCAATCTTTTGGGTTCCTTAGCTCAATTCCTTCAACACCGTTGGCTGTCCCTCTTATCGATAAGCAACCACAGAAAATTTAAGTTACGCGCTTGTCCACATTCCATGTGGTCTACGATCTGAACTATCCTCATCAGTTCCTCTTTTAATGTCATTCGTTACATTAAAACATCGATAGAGTTTGACATGAATTTGTATCTCCACTAATGTTATATCCGTCCCCAAGTTCCCTGGGTACTAGCAGTTGTCATTGTCACTGCCCTGTCAACGAGGACATTGTTAACAGTGGCAGGGGATGCAATACTCAGCGAAGACGGCTGGTAAAATGATTAAGAAATATGGTTAGCATCCGTCCTCGAAGGGATGGAAGTTTCACAGTCATTAATTATGCCTTTTTCATATCAATTATTGACACAATACTTGTGTTCCCTGAATCATCATATCTACGACTTGTATCAGGACTGTTCTCGATATCAATCAGAAAAGACAGTTCGTATATCTAAAATAGAAGAGGTATTGGGGCCATCGACGCTACATTTCTCTACTGAAAGCTTTATACGCTTCTGCAGCAGCCGAAGTCTTGGCAACTTGCTTGTTTTTACCGAGTCCTTCTCCGTATAACTTTTCTCCAACTGTATGCGTGGATGAGTTGATTCTATGTCAATTATGAGACTCAAAGAAAACGCACGATATGCTTTGCAGGTCCAAAGCGGATCGTGAGGGGGACCCGCACGTTCATAGGTATAATTGACGCTGATATTTTTTCGTTGTCTAATGTTATTTAACATCGAGACGTAATCTCCGTGAATTCCTCCCAATGTTGCTTCTTCGATTTTGGTAGAATGTTTGAAAGGGGAGTCCGTGCGAGTATCTGCATAGTCGGAGCTGGATTTCGCCACACCAAGATAGTTCAACATATACTGCGATACTGGTAAGGTATGAAGCACCTATCGATTCCTTGAGTATCAGTGATACCCCGACTTGCGCTGATTGGTCTAGAGACCTAGAACTAGCTGATTAGATGTGTGAATTCGAAACGCGAAAAACAAACCTGGATTCCTGTCGACAATGCCAGATCTCGAGCACGAGAATCCGCCATTTCAAAATGAAATTGCGCGTATTCTCTGATTAGCTTTGATGTCTCCTCCGACACTGTTCGAGAGCACCATTCATCATCGAAAACAATCGCGTAATCGCCGTCAGTTTCCTAAAAGATAGAGTTAGGTTCCTGGATCGAGCTAATCAAGCCTTGATACGAACTTCCAGTGCTAGTGCAAGCAAAGGTGCAACTGGGTGGAAATCCTGGAGAGCAGTGTCAATATCCGAATCTCAACCACATCAGTTGAACAAACAGGTAAGTCCCAATTTGCTGGGACTTCGATGGGATCCGTCAGGACCGGAGGACTGTCAGGAGATGAATCGCGAGATCGAAAAGCGCTTGTCTCGCTGCCCAAAGAAGCTCTAGCCAACTGTTTCTTCTTGTTTCTATTCCGTATAAACAAGGAGCTCAACATATGATAAGCCGTCTGGCGTTTTCCCAGGTGAACCGCTTTAAAAAAGACCGTCTGATTATCTGGGGGTTGCTGCGAAGAAGCAGGAGCTGGGCGCTGCATGCTTCTTCGCCGATATATAGGACTAACTCTGTCAACTCCAGCCGACGCAGAAAGACCGGGAGCACAGGGTATGAAGGGACTTCCCAGAGAAAATGAGACAAGAAAATCTCGACCGCTGTTTGAATATGCGGCCAACGACCAAGCTGCCGTCTTGCAGCACTCGATGACAAACATAACATGCCCATATTGCGAACTGAAATCGTGTTCTGCGGCAAATTCCATAATCGAACTCCCGTGCCGACGTAGGTATTCCTCAGCACGATGCTGAACTGCTTCCACGCGTCTCATCTGGGTTTCCAGCATTAGGACGGCACCGCGTCCAGAATTAAATCTAAATCGAAAGGTCATATCCACGGGCAGGACAGTACTGTAGAATCCAAAGTATGAGATATACTCAGGCTCAACCAGGCGACAAGATGATATGTACTTTACTCCACCCATGCCACCGACATGGTTCACAGTGCGACTGAAAAGTGGACCAGGCTCCAGGGCTCCCTCGAAGGGCCGGACATAGTCGATATTTAAAAGTTCGAAATCATCTGGAACTCCAATTCGTTGCGCTGGATGACTTGCGGGTCTGGTTGCGTTGAAAAGACGATAGAAAGCACCATTTTTAACGAATCCAACGTCGCCAATCTCCATCGGCCAATCACCTTCTGGTTCTGGATGGTAGAGGGGGAAGCCAAAACAGCATTGGCTGAGTTGTTCTGCGTAGATATCGTAAGGTGCTGGCATGGTGAAATAACGACGATGGAAATTCGTTTGCGAGCCATTAAAAAGATAAGGAAGAGCGGCATCACGGCCATACATGCACTCCTGGTGTGATGTCAGAAGCCATCTCAAGACAGGGTGAATAAAGTTCTGTTTGGATTTCAGAGAAGGATGTCACTGGCAGATTGCTTTACACATGTTAGCTGATCCCAGATCTGTCCCTGTGAATGGTATTCAATAACATCAAAGTTTATTCATATAGACGGACCTCTTAAAAGTGGAAAACACGGACGCAGTGAATGCTCAAGGGTTTATCTTAAACGAAGTAAAGTCAGTCGTCGCTCAAGTTGGTCAACTGGACGTCGGGTGACAAAAGTGGTGAATGACCAAGTTGGCAAAGCAGAACTCATTCAAAATTCGGGATTCAGGAGGTCGCTCAGGTGATTCCAACAAATCCGTACGTGTTCATTTTGGATTCTTCCGTCGCGGGATACAGATAATCGATCATATACCAAATCTGCTCACATAGTCAGGCAAACAAAAAGGGCAGCGAGTTCATCGAAGCCGCAGTCCGCCAAGAAGCAAAAGCACATCTCCGTTTTGTCAATCTATTCCATTATCTCCAGTTGAAAAATGAGATCTAGTGGTGTGCCTCTTCCTTGGGAAGGTCGGCCTCGAGGAAAGCAAGGTATGCATCGGCGCCACTCGCTTCCTCGACCGATGTGCTCTCCACCTGCGTCACGGGGGCTTTTGTGGGCTCAGCCGCGTCATACTTTGTCAATTCGGATGCGAGGTCCGTGGGGAGTACTGGGATCTTGGGGGTCGGAGGCAGGCTATAAGATTTCACAACTCCGACATGTGCATCCTTGGCCTTGAAGTTGTTGTAGAAAGATTCATTTTTATACGAGATTTTTGGATGGGAGAAACTCACAGCGGTTGCAGGCTTGTATGCTTTTATTTCGCGGAGGTAGATGTCCTGGACAAGATCTGCGGGTGTATTCGGAATTTAAAGACTAAAACGAATAAGATTGGCTACTAACCCTTGCGAGCAACAGTGGTTGATGAGAAAGCGCGGACGCGCGATACATTTCGGGCCTATATTTAAGAATTCAGATGATAAAAGACATCAACAGGTTGATTGAGACTTACAGCTTGCCTGAGGAACGACATGAGTGGTGGAAAAGTTCAAGAGGTGACGTGACAGTCACAATCATTATCCCGTTTCGGGACAGCGCTGTCTTTGTTCCATTCATTGAACTTGACCACCCACTTGCTTCCGATGCTCGCCAGACTCTCTGCTATTCGCAATGTTCCTCGACTGGTCGTTGTTCCAGTTAGACATACATCCAGTCAGGTAGAGGGTAGCGTCGCACAGTCAAAGGAATTTAGGTACAGTGCGACGTTGAATGTTCTTCTACAGTGTCTCAACCATGTGTGTTTAGCAAAAAGGAAATGGCTCACGAAAGTGCGGCTCACGGAACCACTGCTCATCCTCACTCTAACCTGTGTATGTAGATGAATATGCTCATCGTCATGATCTGGAGCTCCTTGCGAAGATAAAGGCAGAGGTATGGGTCATGTCGTCGTTGTCCTCGGTGTTTTCTGACATATCCCATAAGATCGAGAAGAAGAAAGTTGAACTGGTTAGTTGCTATTCTAAATCTAGTTCCAGTCTTGTTCATGTTTGTAGGACGAACTTCACAAGGTGGAGAAAGAGCTCAAGAAGCAATAATTATGAAAGCCGAGTCAAGGAGTGCGTACATTCTCCTTCTCCTCTTACATTTTTGCTAATTTTGTTCTAGCCACCGCGCTGTAAATCTGCAACTGTACTTTGTATACTGATCTAATGTTGAGCCATTATACAAGTTGAATTAAACTCCTTTTCCTCCCTGTTCTTTAAGATCCTCGTTTTCAGACTGACGTTTTGGGTTCAGAGTCGGCCGTTGACTTTTCCTGAACTCTGGCTGTCTTTCCTTCACAGCTCCGGGTCAACGCTGACGGGCCCAGCGAGACACAAGGCCGCCCCCCAACGCGCGTTCTATTGCCGATCGAGACAAGGCCGGGACCTGACGTCATTCATGTAAGTCGCCGGGAAATGCCGATGTCTTTCATACGCTGGAGTTTGGAAAAACGCCAATTTCTTCAAAGCTCAAAAGTCAGCTATTGAGATTCTCATGCTTAGGGCTCACTTATAGCCATGACCTTGGGAGGATCGCAGATGCCCCATGGCTGAGATAGTAATACACGAATAGACATCCACTCGCCTAGCCCAGTGGCAAATTAGGAAAACTAGTGGATTTTGGCGCGGGTCCAGTAGCTTTCATGAAGATGAGAGAGAGATGAAATGGGTGGGAATATTGATCACGAGAATGCATCATGCCTCACTAATTATCTCATGCTAATTTCATGACTTTTTATGACATCCTTGTTCAAGTCCTTACCTTCTTACGCGATGATCGTATTTCGTTGTACAACTGTGCTCTAGTAGACTGGAATTTCAATAATGCGGCGTCCAGAATTCTCTACAGCCGAATTTGTTATTCGCCTGGATATCGTCCTGTTCTGGATCTGAAGGATCGTGGTGCTCTCGAAGTGAGTGGTCTTCTTTGGTGCCTGGTTTCAACCTTATCTTGTAGGAAAATTCAATGCTGCATTCGGCTTGTAGTCCCCATTATGCACTTTTTGTAATAGAACTCGAGATCTCAGGTAAATCGTTCATTACTAGGAACCAAGATCGTGTACTGACGAATTTCTCATCAGGATACATATCGACACGACCCCCGTCAATGTTCAATCTAGGTGCAACAATCGCAGACGCGATCCAAAAGTTTGCCAATCTCTCAAAGGTCATTCTCTGTCCTGCTACCTTCCATGGAGAACTCTTCGTACAAACATTGGAGATCTTACCAAAGACCTCCAACCTGCGGGAACTTACGGTCAATCCTTCATGCACAGGCGAACGAACATGCCCGCTCTTGACACGCATCGACGGCCTTTGCAGACTGACTCTGAACAGTCCTGGACGCATCATTCTTGATGCGCTTTCTGAATGGCTGGGTAGGCTCTCACCGGGATTGTTAGGCCTCCATCTGAAGGTGAGTGAAACCCCATTCCAGAGAACTTTATCTCATCTTCCATCTCAGGACAATTGCGGATCAATAACCCCTGGTGTCCTAAAGTCCTTTGTACCTCATGTGGCCGATCACCTTCGCGAATTGACTCTGGGGTTATCCTACTCCCTTCAAGACGAGGACGTATTCGCTTTTTTGTCGCAGCTTCCTCTTCTGGAGAGTCTACGACTCCAGCACTACTTGGTTCGCATCCATCTCATCTTGTGATCCTTTACCAGATGATCTGACCGGTGACGAAGAGCAGCAACTACGTGCCCCGAAGACTATCCCTAAACTCACGCGTCTGAAATATTTTGCGGTGGACTATTTCCCGGTTTTGAATAAGCGTGAGGTCGTCGCGCTCTGCAGATGGGTCAAATGGGTGATCTCCTCATCGCCCATTGAGCATATCTGCCTAACCCGTGACGACCAAGGCCCCGATGCGATTCACATACCTTTTGACAACCTCGTCGACCATCTAGCTGCAAAGCATGCCTCAACACTACGTGTAGTTGATTTAAAGGAGGCCTACGTCTCTGCGAAAGAGATGAAATTATTGTTAGAACGATGTAGTTGTTTGGAGGAAGTATCTGTCGCTGCAAGAAGACTCGTACTGGTAGGCATGTCTATCATTCTCCATACAGCGTGTGCTAAGGCATACTCTGGTCTGGAGGATATTTTCCAGGAACATGCATGTCACTTACATCGACTACGTATTGCCAGGTTCAACATACGGAATGCTAAGATGAAGAGAGCTCTGGTAGATGACGACCTGGCGAGGCAGATTTTCACGAAGGGGCCACCTTTTCTTCGAATGCTTGTGGTCAATGGGGCAGCATGGGAGGTAAGAATTTTGATCGTAATTTCTTTTTCGTTTGACATCCATGTACGCTATTCTCACAGGGAACATGGGTATCGTCTAAATCTGATGGAAGCGCCTATTTTCTGGTGCAAAAGACTCGTGGCTCATGCTAAGCTACTGTCCGGATTTTTGTTTGTGATATTTTTCCGCATTGCATTTATTGAGAAGTTGATGTTGTCGGTGTCGTAGCTTTGTTCCTCTAAATGGTCGTCCTCGGTCAGTAAGCATTCCAATTTGCTCTGAGTCGATATCGCCACATGCATATGGTGCGAGTCGGTGACAGGAAAATTCTGGAGAGGTAATCCTATCTTCGAGACATCCGACTGAAGCGGGTAGCAACTTCGAGAGTGTCATCAACTTCATCCCATATAATGTCTTCGATGCATTTATGATTCATGAACATCAGCTTACATTCGACGATGGGAGTTGACGAGCCCAGAAGTATTTCCAGAGGGCAAAAGAAAATCTTACTACACTGCCTCTGAATGTAGTTTGATTGTTTGTCATTGTGCATTACGCATAGTAGAAGCATTCCTTGGCGTCATGATAGCAAAGAGAACGAAAAGGAAGGAACGTAAGATGCCTTATAGCGGCAGCTTCTGCGAACTCGACACAGCGTTCACGCACAGCAAGAAGTCGCCAATAAGGTATGTCGTGTGAGCCCAGGATCGAAAGGACGGAATCTTCTTGGAATCTCCCCCTTAGTGGCCTTCGGGATCGGGCACAAGCTTGTCAAGTATAATATTACCGGAATTAATGTCCTTCCATCTAACATTGACGTTCTGGGTTCTTCCCCTTGTGATTCGGCGCTCATCGATGACACCAAAGACGGCACCATCCGCCAGGGTTATCGCACTAAAGACTGGCGGAAATCAATGCAGCCACAATCATTAGTGCCCTAATGCTAGCTCATCCTATTTTGGTTGCCAATGTAGCGGACAGAAATCGCGCTTCAAGTAAGCACCTTCCGAAAACTTATACTTCCCGACAGAAAGATTTCCCGTAGTGTGAAGACAGAAATTTTAGTATGATGCGGAGACGCCTTCTTCCGATCGCGGAGTGTGATATAGCTGTATCTCTATATCATAGAAGGTCTTCGAGAACATGGCGCGATTAGTATCGATTGAATTGACTGCATACTACTCAACACGGCACGAGAATAACGGGATGGCTCGAGGCACATTGATGCGTGATAAATTCCGTCAAAACATGAGATGATCATGAGTCATAGGGCCAGACACTGAGAATTATCACTGGGTTTCCGTAGTGTCAAATTCACTAATATCGGACATATCAGCAAAGCTCTTTCGTATGCATAAGTGTAAGAGGACCTTGTATTCTGCGCCCTCTGTTGTTGATCAGCAAGACGAATCCTGGAGAAATGATCAAAAACAAAGATAGTCGTAAAGAGTCAGACGAACTTGTTTCTAGCCGACAAGACCCGTAATGTCCTAGCCTGTTCTTCTGGTGTCAAGTTCACCCAATTCGCAATTCTGGACAAAGTCTAAATGGAAAAATGTTCGTTTACTCGTTCGCGGACGCCCCCAGGCTCTCTGGCACCACGTACCCCATCACTGTTGACCACCATGGGACCAAGGGCATCAAGTTTGAATTTAGCAGACTCATTTTTGATATCTATTTTGACGGCATCATCTTCATTTGAAGGTGGTGCAATGAGTAATGGCCTTTCTGAATTCGTTGTTTCGGACATTAAAGGCAAGTTGTGGGGGCTTGAGCACAAAAGATACAAATTGATCAACGTCATCGGTGCAGGATCGATAAGATCAACGTAAGTGTACAAAACTGCCAAGCAATAAACACTGCTGGCACTGGAACCCATCCCCTTTGGAAAGATGAAAAAAAAAGTTCTGTTTGGATCCTTTTTTTCCAGTGGACATTGACTGCACTGGAACCCATCCCCTTTGGAAAGATGAAAAAAAAAGTTCTGTTTGGATCCTTTTTTTCCAGTGGACATTGACTTTTTAGATATGATTCATTGTTCAAAATTTTCTCTAAAATCACTCTGAGCGACACCAGTGAAAGGACTTGATTGTCGCTGGCCTAGTTGTAACGCTTTCGACAAGTGAAAAAGTCTGTAAGCTCGTGAAGTGCTTAATGTACAGTCGTACACAGGTCCAGCATATGGTCCCCCATCCTCCATCCAAACTCATCCAGCGAGCGCATGCATGATCTTCAATTTCGGAAACCCCAGACTAGGGCCACTTGTTCAGAACTCAACACTGTCTCTTGCTTCTTGAATAAGAGCGGTCGTGTTTCTGTGACGTGGGCGTACAGAACATCTGAATGGTTTTGGATGTCTGCAGAACATGCATTCATAAGAGCCGATGCTGAAATGAATGTAACTCACCGGACGAGGCCACTGGTGAAGTCAAGTTCAGGAAACCTTCCTTGCCCTTTATCCTCCGAAGTTCTTCCTACATCCAATGTCGCTATAATGTTGGCCATCATTATCCAAATACCCGACTCAGCAAAGTGCCTTCCTGGGCAAATTCTAGAGGCCATATCAGTTAAATGACACAGTCTTGACGGCGACAGAGAGCGCCGAGAGCGCCGAGAGTGCCCTACGCTCTTACCTACGACCAAATCCAAATACCACTTCACGCGGATCGGGATAGTCAGTGCCTTTCATATACCGCTCGGGCTGAAATTCCTCCGGATGTGGGCAGTCATGAAGGATAGCGCTACATGATTGTCAGTCCAGTGCACTCTACAGAGGGATATATATATACGGACAAGATATTGACTAAGACGGTTGTGCCTTTTGGAATATAATATCCCAGATAAGAGTTATCTTCCATTACACGATGGGGCATGCCAAGGGGAACAGGGGGGCTCCACCTGATCCAAGCGGAAGAACCGGTGGTTAAACGTCTGATCACGTCGATGTATGCATACTTACCGGAGCACTTCCTTCAGGACACAGTCAAGATAAGGGAGTGAGCCCCTGTCGTTGTAACTGGGAAGACGATCAACACCGATCACCCGATCCATTTCCTCTTGAGCTTTGAGGAATACTTCTGGATGTCGTACCATTGCAAGCATGAAGGCCTGCATCACTGCAACTGTCTAGAACGACAAATCAGACATTGTTCGGATAAAAGAGTATGAATATTCTACAGTGTCTTCAGCGGCTAAATTAACACGATATAATCAGTATGCTATATCAAAGTCTCGGACTATTGACGTACCAGCATATAATGTTCCCGCCGCACCTCTTATGTCTCGCTCATCTTCGCTGTTTGGGCCAACTTTTCTAGGATCGCAATGCATTTCCAAAAGAGTCGAAGTGAAGCATGGTTGTGCTTGTCCGGAGCGCTTACGAGAAAGTTAGACTTGTGTTCATTTATCGAAGAAAATTGAATAAACCATTTGTTTCTTGACCATCTCAAAGGGTATGTTCATCATTTCTTCGACGGCTACTCGAGTCTCGAGTGCCTTGCGTTTGAATTCCGCAAACGGAGCCCATGCTGGAATGTGCCTGTTGAAAGTAGGAATTTCTAATCACTGGTGGTTAACGTTGGGGATGGGCAGCTACCTCAGAGCAGGGATAAAATCAACAAGAGAAGCGGCAGGTGTTCCGGACTCCACTGTAAGTGTGGCAGCTTTCTCGGCTGAGTGAAAGTCAGTGATAATGGATATGTCCTTCGGTTGACGAACGCGCCTAGCTTGATAAAGACGTCATCAACTGATGTGATGTTATGACCATACGTTATTGGAAATATAGTCGCTGCGGCGAACCTATACCAAAGTGTAATTTTAATCCACTCATAATGCACAATCGTGTCACATGGACATGCCGTTTGAAGTGCCGTACAAAGTAGTCTGGCGACTGTATCATGTTATCGAGCAGTATTAGGCTCTCTCGTTCCTGGAGGGGATGAAAAGCTACAGATGCTCTCTGATTGAAAGTCTGCTGAATAAAGCGCCTATGTTTACGGAAACGCGGTCCACTAAAAGTTATCAATCATGATCAAAAGAGATGTTCCTATAAACAACTCACTATCTGATATGAGTTGATGCATTATGCCACCCCATCCTAAAGGAACAATCAAGAAGACTTCGATATACAGGAAGAACGGATCCCACAAGTCAGAAAATAGAACGAAACGCGGTCTGTCGGAATAAATCGAACTGCGCTTGTCCAGGAGGTCTTGAGCGGCTTCCAAATCAGTGAGGATCACCATTGGCTGGTTCAGGACCTGGATATAGACAATCTCGCCTTCAAATAATCATATTTTTCAGTGTCAATATGAAGTACAAATATCCAATGACGAACCAAATTGCCTTGCCCATTCGCGAAAAAGCAGCTCGAGATGGCCCTCGCCTATCTGAAGAGCATTACCGATAAGAGGCCAACCTTTGGGACCCGGAGGGAAGTTGGGTCGTCGATTTGTCACTAGGCAATAAGCTAGCCACAATACCAGAACGAAAGCGAAAGCTATTGTCCATCTTGTGGAGGTTGTATCTGATGTCGACAACATGGTGGGGATAGGACGAGATTGGAAGAGTGAGTGTCTGGAATTTAAGAGAAATGAGAAACAAGTCCGATCGAATCAAATGTTGACAGATACCTGGAGGGGAATACTTTGGAGACTACAAATTTGCGGGTTAAGTTGGCTCGCATGCCCAAACAGTCCAAAGTGGAAGCGGGTATGTGTGGAAGCACGGGCCGGGTGATGGACATCGAAGAAGATGATACATGACTGAATCTAGACTACGGGAGTAGTTTTTTGACGCGTGCCGCTAGGAACATGGCAAAAAGCAATTGACCAAATGAAGTAGACTAGTCAGTTTCAGGCTGGAATCAGAAGGATGAGCCACAATAAGCGTTCTACCATCAATTAGGAAGCATTACATACATCGTGCCTTCTCAAAGGCAACAATCTGTCATTTTCACTTTTTGCGCGTAGGATGATCAGGAACATATGTTGGAGAGTCTCCCGAATTCGACCACTCCTGCGGTTCCTGGCATTTCGGGACCAGAGTAGAAGGATCGAGGCAAGGACCAGCTTTTTTTTTCTTCCTTCCGCCGGGCGGCCAGGTGAGAGAAAAATAAGATCATTCCAGAATGACCTTCTGAGCAGTCTACATGAACGAAGTGCGAGCATAACTTCGGGTGTGCGGAAATGATGGAAAGCTTTATCGTTAGTACCTAATGGTAGACAGTTCACCTGCCGTGTATCGCCGGAAGGAACCTATACGACGCTTGCAATCCTAACAGAACTGCGACGCCATCGGGGCCCAGAATTCTCCGAAGATTCTATGTTTTGAGTGAAGATACGATGGTCCGTTTGTTGAAACTGTTTCTCATCGGAAGTTTTTGTGAAGATTCTTAGAATACCAAAGTATCGTTTAGAGTCCAGACCTTCGATGTAGGTGGCGTTCCAGTACATAAGTCCCATGTGGAACGGCGCACCGATCGATCACAGAGGTGATTGGTAAATGTCAGGGTGAAATGGACATCGGCTAATCTTTGTTCTTTGCAACAGAAAGCGGAAGGCGTGTACCTCGGCGCTAGCGCTCAATGTGTCACTTGTCAGACAAGTTCCATAATCGCGGGAACCACACTATGTCGAGATAGGATAGAACATCTTAGATAGAACGTGAACTGATCAATATCTAGAGCCCCTCATTATCGACTCTATCACTTACCCAACTGTTGGCGTTTATGAGCATGACAAGTCTCATTTCGTACACCTCAGAAGTTTCGGTCAAACAGCCCGCGAAGTATCACGAGACCAGGTCATATTGGTCAAGCTCGGGTGTTCATAAAAGAGCTCAGAAATTACGAAGCTGTTGAAAGGGGTCAAGGCTTTAATGTTGCTCCCAGGATGATCAATTCTTGTGAGATTTTCTAGCGAGGAAATCAACATCTTATGCCGTAACCCCCCTCCTTGGCTCCTACTCCTGACGCCTCCCAGTGGTTCAGATGATCCTGTGATCCGAAGGTGTCCCGCAACGTCAATTCTGCTATAATTACTTACATCTAAATGTCGCTCATGTAAAACCTTAAACCCAATATAAGGGTTTGAAAAGTTGATCACTTTTGAGAGTCTCACTAGATGGTCCTGAAATTGACGGAAGTTCGGGTGTAACAAAAGGCCAATCCTCGGTATTGCTCTCTTGTCCGATTTCTGCGGTAGTGTAGCATCTCTTTCCTAAACATCTCAATAACGAGAATTTCTCATCAGTATCTGAAGTGTCGAATTTTCCTACGATTACGTACGCAATCAAGCTTGGAGGAGTACGGAACTTGGGTGTGACAATAGCCTTGAACAAAGCATATCTTGAGAAGAATGGGTAGTCTCGATGCCTCGATGAGGATTTCTTAGGAGTGACTGGAGTAGCAAATCTAAGCGTGTACTGAATCAAGCCCGTAGAAGTGTCATTCGAGTATCGTATGGCACTTGGGGGGAGTCAGATGTAACACGAAAAGAATGGGTAGTTGCGAAATAGAGAACGGCTGAATTGACCCCGAGGGCGGATAACGATTATAATGACGGCATCCTTTGTGACCTAAGCCTAAGGGCGGTAGTCAAAGGGACAAATGCGTCAAAAATTTGTGGTCCGTCCCTTGTCCGTGGACGGTGAGAATAGAGTCCGATCATTGACTGGAAATTTCTGTCTAGTGGGGCGTCGTGTTATATTACACCGGCAGATGGTAACATGCGCATTCTGCTGTCCGCGAATCGTGATAACACAGTCCGATCTGACTGAGAGTTTCAGTCTATCGAGGCGCTGCGTTGCCTCACACCGGTCGATGGTAAGGTGCACAATCTGTCAGGCCTCAACCCGAGAAGTTCTTGTAATTTACGCAAATCGCGAAAAATGCGACAATTAGACACTTCCTTGATATTACACAGAAAAGTACAGAAACGCTATAAGACGGACAATAAGCCCAGGCCAAAGTTTGTATGTCCGTAAGAGTGAGGTGACGTAAACATCCACAACGAGAAGAGCACGGCGCAGAGAATCAGGTAGCGAGAACACATCGAAGTCAGCAAGAGTTAGTTGCGGCGACAATCAGGTATCGAAAGATATCTGATGAATAATTCCTCGAAGTTCTATATGACCACCACTCAGCAAGACTGACGGTGTCAAAGAGGACAGTTTGTTGGATGCGAAACAAACCTCGGCAAGCGCCATGAGTTCGCGAAAGCCCAGAAATATGGCCGGCCTCGATCTTTTTTGATGCTTCAACATTAGCTGCAAGTTTTTCCTGCGTAAACGTCTAATGAACAATGTAGAGTGAGGTATGAAGTCGGTAAAATCGAAGGTCATATACCCAAAACTTCTGTTGTTCTTTATGAACCCGGGTCCAAAGCTTGTGTATATTGTCTTCATTGGCTGCATATTTATGTATAAAATCCTCGAAGATACTTTCTCTGACAGGCGAATCATGTTTCAGGTAGGGTACCGGGATTGGTGGAAACGTACAGTGCCTGTACAGAATGTTTAAGGTCCTCTGTGGATGTCGAAAGCTTTCCGGTTTACGAAGATCTTTAGATACCTGCTTAGTGTAAACAGATAGAACACGACGACACCTCTTTAGCAAGTTGTTTATATGCGAGCTTTAGAAATTTGTGTTCTTTCTCCTTCTTCTTTTTTTCTCGAAGTGCTGTCAGATATACAATCATTTTGAGTGAATATCGCGAAATGGCTATACTGCGTACCCGCATAATGCTTTGCGATGACCATCTCGAAGCTTAAGCAATGTCCAGCTATATTGTAAGTTGAAAGGGACAAGAACACCGCACCCTTGATCATCGCTACCGTTTGACTGTTGTGACGCAAGGAATTTGAGATCATCTTCCTCGTCAGAACTCACGATGCCAGAAGCACGTTTCTTGGTCGATTTCAGTCCCATGGCGTCACGCTCCAGCAAAAAAAACGAGCCAAGAAACTGGCAGCCGCAAAGTCCAAGTTGATCGGGACTAACCTTGTTGAGGGTCACGAGAGGCGCGCATCCGAGTCATGTGATGTATGTATGATCGTAACATCAGTTATTGTGATCCAAAGAAGCTTTGTCTCCAGGAACTTTACAAAGGTACGCGGACCATGCACCATCGATAGGTCAACACAAGTCCTCGCGAGTTTGTTCAGTGCGATGTTCGTGGTCAAAATGACACTTTCACTGAACTTTACTTTACATTCTCATCTGCCCATATAGAGCTTAGTTAGAACCTTGCTTTCAACCCCGTATCAAGCGTTGGTCGAGCGCATCATCTTGTCTCGCAATCCCATGAACTCTGAAAACAATAAAATTTCTTCGCGACAAATTGTGCAGCGCTGACTTCGCCCCAAGTTTTAAGTTCGACAGTGATGCCGGTACGTACGTCCCATCAGTCATTTACTAGTACCTCCTGCACATCTCGTATGACAGTCGACACCCTCTACTCCGGTCTTCTCTCAATCGACGCGTACTTTCGCTCAGGTGTCTATCTTGGTTTAATTGTCTATCTCGGACCCCAACGTCACATACTCAAGACGATCACATCAAGACAAGGGGAGGGGAAGGAGGGGAAAGGCAATGTGACGGAGACTACAGTGCGTGGTGTTGGACGCCGCGGAGACTGCGAATCTGTGGTCTATTGTCGTTCTTTTTTTTCTACTTCGTGGTCTGAGGGCTGACATTGTAATTGTTAGGATCAAACATAGACTCTATACTTACGAAAGATAAATACATAGAGTTTTCTCTCCGAGGTTCATCGAACACCTCAGTCTGGCTACGACGCGCTTACCCACATATGTATGCCAGATCAATTTATCCCCGAAGTAGCTCGCTCAAACTTGCAGCTCTTCGCCAGACTTGCTTTAGATCGAATGAAAAGGTCGTTACAATAAGCTCTGCAGTCCCTGCCTTTGCAGCTCCTTAGTGAGTATCTTATTTAATCTATAATTTTTCTTGGATTCACAGTGGGCCAACGGCCCTCAAGCTTTCACTTCCAAGATGCACAGCTACAGAATGGTCGACGAACATGATCCCATGGTCATCTCAGAACTTGGCCTCAAGATCAGGGCCAAACTACACGGATGCATGTTCCCGCCCTTCGCCTTCAGAGATTTCTTCAAATTATTGCACACTGTCTTCCCTGTCGCCGTGTTCGTCACACAGAATCCCAATCTTTTGAAGCAAACTTTCATATGTACTCCATTGGATTTCTTGTCAGTGAACCTCACATAGCGGAATATATGAATCGCATCGTTGTGGCTGTTTCTACATTCGTTGCACCTGATCTAGATTTAACTTTCCATGTGTCCACGAAAAGGTGCTATCGGTCCGCAGGCAAAAGTAACTGACTTATCGGAGCAGGCCCATGGCGCATATCCGACCTTGTCCTTCTCACAATTTCCAAAGATGGACGACCCTTCAAGCTTTGAGGGCGAGTATATTTTTGGCCCGACAGAATCGCGATTTGGGAAGGATCCGTCTCGCCGCGCCCTACCGATAGACTGATCAAGGGATCAATGTCCAAAACTTCCTCATGCACTCCGCGCAAGGCACGCTCCATAACTTCGTGTTGCAATGAGCACAAGATCGAAATAATCAAGCTTAAGCTTAGCCCGGGTCCCTTGCGTCGAAGCGTTCTACCGATGAAATGATGGAAGATGGAGACCAAGGTCAACCCAGTAAGCAAGGCGGTGAAGGATCTCAGAAAAGGGTTTCCAGGTACGAGTAAGTCGCTGGTATCCTCCTACTACTTTGTCAATTATTGATTCGTTCTTTTCGTCAACTTACCATGTACTACAACGACTGCGCTTGCTTTCTGCATATCTGTAGTTCTGTGTATGTACCTGTTCTTTGAACAATTTCAATGTCGCAAACTGATTTTGTATTGTTTTATACTACACGACTACACGGTTCTATCATGTCCCGTATCTGACTCAGAAGATGCGGACACGGTTGACACCATTAACACAGCTGACTTGGTCAACTTGTTTGTTGAGAAAACTCAACTAAGCGAACATGCTCTCAAACACCTCGGGGATGATATGAAGATCTCACCATATGATACATTCTGGAGCTACCTCCAGGAGCTCCCGTTCGTTCTGATACTTGATGAAGGAACAGTATTTCTTTTGTTTATCACGCCATTTAGCTAACAAGTCATAGACTCATTGAAAATGCCTGTCTTGCAGTCGCGCAGGCTTTAGTCAAGGTCAATATTAGTGAGACTTCGACGTCGCAAGATTCTCATTGTGGATTGGCCGGGATATATCACAGTCAATATTGCCCCATTCGTCATTCCTTAAGCTTCTTTCCATTCCGACACTGGAATGCAATCACCCACAAGCGACATCGATGCTGGGTATCGCTCTCCGACTACCTCCGCAGCGTCTACCACTAGACGAATGGCTTTCACATCCTCCGGTGCCAGGATGATTTCTGCAGCGCGTGCATTCTCTTCAAGGCGGTCTATGCTGCGAATCCCAGGAATAGGAATGACTGTCCATACTCATAGTAAGATTTCAAGAATCCAGTTGCAACATTAAACGTACAATTGGGATGCTCTGCAAGAATCCACGCAAGAGTTATCTGGCTAGCTGTGGCCTTGTACTTATCTGCAAATTTTTGAAGTTCATCGACAATCTTCAGATTCTTAGGAAAATTTTCCTCTGAGAACCTCGGCAACATCCTCCTACCATCGTTCTCGGCAAAGTCGGCAGGAGATTTGAATCTACAGTATCAAGATCATTACCAAACGGCCGACCTGAACTTGTATTTTTATTTTTTACATACCTTCCAGTGACTAGACCTCGGGAAAGCGGGGAATACGCGACTACAGCCATACCTACATCGTTAATCGCATCTGCAAACCCAGTCTTCTCTACATAGAGCTCAAAGGGGTTGAACTCCATCTGTGCTGCAATAATCTTCTCTCCAAGTCCAGGAACTGCCTTTGCTCGCTTCAAAGTTGCAATGCTTGGCTCTGAAAGTCCAATCCATTTGATCTGCCCGCTCTTGACAAAGGGCCTCAAGGTTTCAAGTACGATCTCGATCGGGACCTCAGGATCAACGCGGTGCTGGTAATACAGGTCGATATAGTTCGTGTGGAGCCGTTCCATCGACTTCTTCAACTGCTGGACAATGTACGAAGGCTTGCTGTTGGGCTTGCCATACGGCTTGGCTGGGTCAAATGCACCGAACTTGGTAGCAAGGAATATCTCGGAACGACGGTCGGTCTCAGCGAACCATTTACCGATCAGCTCTTCGCCTGTCAAAGATTGTGGTCAGGGTATGTACTATTCGGCGGAGCCATGAGGTGTTTACTATGTCCGTAGATATCAGCAGTGTCCCAGAATGTCATTCCACGATTGGCCGCATAAGTCAGTGTCTCGAACGAGGCCTTGTCATCGTTGTTCCCGTAGACGGCACCCAATGCGGCACCCGAACCCATTCCTGACCAGGAAGTATTTAGGGACCCATGGTCCGCCGGGTATCCAATGCTTGATACTCACCCATGGTTCCAAGACCGATAGCGCTGACATAGGGCCCGTTCTTTCCCAGGTTGCGCTTGCTCAGAGGCATCTTTGGATGATTGTTGACGACTAGAGGTTAAGTCTGTATATAAATGTCAGACCTAATTTATATGTCAGAGCTCTAGCTCAAAAGGAGATTCTCGACCATATGCTATTTTTTCTTACTCATGTCGGATGACTGACCTATTACCAACACTGGTTCTCAACTGACTCAGATTGGATTGATAACATACCGATAACTAAGGCTATACCACGATAGACTAAAAACCTGTTCAAGGGGCAAATGGGGTAGTACTCAAACCCCGCCAGGAAAGCTAGCCACCGCGTTCGAAATACATGCCCATTCATAGTGTAGTCTTGCTAGGTCACCGAGGCGATTCTTTTGATTCATCCTTAGATGGAGGTAGATAGCAGAATTGTAATACACCAGTGCTGTGCTAAGCAATAGGGCTCTACAGAGTAGGTAATATCAAAAATGAAATTATAGACCAGAACCTGTCATTCTGAGAGTATACCATCACACTCACACTTCCGCCGGCCATGCTCACACTCCGCCGGCCACGCTCACACTCCGCCGGCCACGCTCACACTCAGCCGGCCATGCTCACACTCAGCCGGCCACGCTCACACTCAGCCGGCCATGCTCACACTCAGCCGGCCACGCTCCCACTTAACAGAGGACTTGTAACTCCTAATTTATCTTGAAATTCGACAAAAGATTCTCAGGGAAGGGCCTTTGTAAGTGCATCGGCTATCATCGAGCCTTGGTAGAGATATATTCCAACTTGTTATTGCAATGCGCAATATAGTCTTGTATCAAATAATACCTGATATTGATATGTTTGGCACATGATAGATGCTACAAGCTCTGTCAGAATGAATAATCATAGCATTGACTTGTTTGTCAGTGCACAAAGATTTATTAATGTTGGGCCATTAATTCGTGGCTAGTTGGAAGTAGGTTGATGATCGAAGAATGGATTGAGAGTGAGATTTTGAGTGGAATGAAAGACTTAAATCAAAGAGGGCCGTGTGATTGCGGGAAAGAAATTTGATTTCTTGAGTCCTAAGCGTTCTCGGGCTCCGGATTCCCCTCCCAAAAGAGGGGGGCCGAAAAGCTCAAGCTAACACGATGGACTAATTTTTAGTACGAGTGCGTAAGTAAGATAGAGTAGAATGGAATATGTGAATAGTGAATATGGAATAGGGATGGTGGGAGGGGATCGAAATGACACGCGACGTATTGTGGGTGTCTAATCTAGTACCGATGCTGCGAGCGCAGTGTGAGACGATGTGAGCAGGTAGTGGGTTCGAACTTACCTGCGAGCGCAGTGTGAGACGATGAGGAACGTTCGCACCGCGCTCGCAGTTATATACCGTCTGTCAAAGGAAGCGATTAAGGAGCCGCCCGAATTAACCCCGGGCAATCCCCCTCATCACATTGCCC
>JAGDQM010008465.1:0-12166 GCA_017580835.1 Termitomyces bulborhizus
GTGTAACTTGAGAAAAACATGTTAGAAATCACATGACATGTATCTAACATGTTTTTCTCACGAAAAAGCTCCCATTTCCTGAAGTGACGGTTGGTAAGTCCATTTCTCAACAATGAGAATAAATAAACATTTAAAGATGTGATTCTGATAATGATAAAAGAATATTCCATATGATGTTCGAAGAGAAAAGAAAGAAAAAGAGAGACGCCGATCAGGTAAATACAGTGGTTCGTCGAAAATTTGGAAACCATCAAAGACATATAACTTGCAAGCTGGAAACCCCGTTTCTCGTTCCTCAGACTTTGTCTTGACAAATACCCAACTTGAAGTGGCATTTACCTACCATTGAGCGTGTGCGGAGGAAGGTTCTTCATATAGCTCAAAACTCTCGATACTGCAAGTATGTCCACTAGTGATAGACACCTGATCAACTCAGGATGCAGGAATAGTAAGGCTTATTGTCCTACATATCTTAGTCAACGCTCCAGGAATAAATCGTGCCATGAGAGGAACTATAGATGTCATGGCCCAACCATCGCTTTGTTATCCAAGGTATTGTCCTTGCTTGCGCATATATCAGCAGATATATTACTTTTCAGTGTTCTTTGGCTGTATATGCTCGCAATTACAGTGTTCTCCTGTTGTCGCGCGTGGGTATCAATAAGGTAGGTAGACAAATGTTGCTTCATTTCCTCATCCTTTCACGTCGGCGTCTCTTGCGAATCAAGAAGTAACATGGTATATCATGGCGTGGGGATGCAAGCTCTGTTTCTTAACCAATCTGAGGAGATAGTAAGAACTCGAAGTCCAAGGTAGCACAGGAGCAACATACCTATTGAGACATCTTCAAGATGGTCATCAAAGTCTCCGAACTCCTGATGTCGGTGTTCATCACGCACTAGGGCGACTGCACGCCGTGGAAGATCGTCGGACGCAAGTTGAAAGGAAGAGCCTTGCGAGAAAGGGGTGGGGTTCCCGGTAAAAGGCCGCCATGGCGATGATGCAGAAAGTGAGGTGCATGGCTGAACCAGGAGAGTATAAGAATCATGAAATTCATGAAGATTTTGTGGACGAACGATCAAAGCTGCCTCATCAGTTCCCAGCTTGTTTCCATCAATCTAGAGTTCAAATAAGTAATAAATAGAGTAACAACGAGATGATAGACAAACGACAAATGCCACAGCATTGCTGAAGCCTTCCTTGATTCTCCCTGCTATTTTCTCCCCAACTGGTACAAGGGAGGTGTCATCCAAACGGTCACTAGCCTGATAGTAGCCAACCAGCTTTAAGCCCACCGATTCTGCATATTGAGTTGCCTTTGATGGGTAAGACACAATCAGGACAGCACAAAAATGGTGGACGTATGCACACACGAGGTCAAGACCGATCTCCATCATAGGGCTCAAACTCGTCCAGTGATGAAGGAGAGGCACAGCATCCTCGATGATCACATTCCCGTCTAGATCTTTACCAAGTAGTACGCCATTTATCGGCTTATGAGGGTGCCTCGCCGCATGAAAAAAAATTTTATAGTACGGCGTTGCCGAGAGTGTGTATGACATGATTGTTCGCAGTCAAAGATGTCTTGGTGGTCGGCAGTTCAGATCTTATCTAGATCTTATCATATCAACGATACTGTATCCGGCGCTAATCATCCTTTTACCCTCCATTGTATGGCACCTCTTGAGCTTCGTTGATCATCGAACTCATTGTAGACGTCTCTCCACACTGTGTTTTTTTGAGCGACGGCACAGCTAATGATCGCCCCAGTCATTATGGGCCTTCACAACCTGAAGGCAATACACGTTGTTCACTCGGTCTGCCAGGCAACATGTTCAACTTGTAAAACTCTGAAAGCCCTTCTCAAGTTTCTTAACTGCTGTGCTGCCTAGACGACTTTCCCCGTCAATTCTGAGCTTACCCAACTTGTCCAACACACAATTCTTGCGTTTCCTGCGTTGCAACTAGAACAACGTTTAAATAGAACGCCTTCAGAACTTGTGTCATGGACTACTCTGTTCGTCGTACACCGCTAGAAACTTCGATTTGAATTTCACTTAGACTCAACGACTAGCGTAGAACACAGCCTCCGCACGGTGAGGTTGCTCAGAATATCACACGCGATTGCTTTCTACATACACAGCTTTCAGGGGTCTGTCCCATTTTATGCGCCCTTCTCGGCACCGTGTTCTTGTTCCTGTAATGGTTGAAAAAGATGTCGAACCATCGCCTTTGTAGGCCTAAGCGAAATGCGATGCAGCGGTCCCGTCCAGATGACGTGGCGACCATCGTTGAAAGAATCACGTTATCTATATGTACGTTATTGGACCACACATTATTCTCAAAGTTCCTTTCGGAAATCATTTCACCTTCGAGGCTGTACGTTCGGAATGGGAGTCATATTGTCTTCAGAGCCTCCTGGATCTCAAAAGGTATTTATTCTTAACTTCATTTACTCCAACTCCTCAGACTCATTCTCGCGCACCGCCCCGAGCAATGCCAGGAAAGCATGTTCGATTTTCTGGGAAGAATATGATTTACTCTCCAGCGACTCTTTCGCCCTCGTCTCTTGCTTCTCCCTATGCACTGTTGACTTCACCTTCCCTCTCGAACAGTTTTCCCAGCCCACCATTCATTCCTTCCCGGTTCCCGCGGCAAGCCATCATACCCCCTTGTATTCACCCTTTGCTTCAATCATCCCGCAATCCAATCCTTAACTTCGATCTGAGACAGCCTCCAACAACCATCACGTCTACTGACCAAGGACTCTTGAAACAAACTCTGTACGAACCCGCAACGGCGCCGCCTCTCCGGTCGCTCACCATCATTATCCCTGATCTTCCGTGGACAGTCACTGTAAATGCCTCACGCGAATATGTGACCGTTCAGGATGTCCTTGATGAGCTATACTATTCTCTCCGCAGAAATGTTTCAGCGCAGGAGTTCCACGCATCACCGAATGATCAGGTGAGGCGGAAAGTGACGATGGCCTATGAGCAGCGATACCGACGGATTGCAGCTCCACGCGAATACGAGGATGAGAAACGTCGTGGCGTCATTCGTGTGGACTTCTTGATGGGGTGCAACAAGTTCTTGGGGCTTTCGCCGACATACTTGGGACATGACTATTTCTTCTTGCACGCGGGTTAACAGGTATTATCTTGAACTCGCTGGGGACGAGAAAACATCTAAGCTATCCCTAGATTTGACACCAGCATGCCACACAAAGAGCGCAACGCACGAGAGCTGTACTCAAGACATTTGCACACATAGTGCACTCTGTTGGCTTGGATCATGACGATAGATTGCCCGGGTGAGGTCAAAATCGGCATCATTATGTTCGGGTACTAGTGCATTGCGCACGCTATAATAGCGATCAACCCACGGTATCGGACCCTAGAAATGACGGATTTGACTGTGCACATTGTTTAATGGTAGGAAGCGGGAGGTAACGTAACGCGAAGCATATACAAACTTTTAACTCTCATTCGGCACCAATAGAAGAGTCCTATTATTATTTACTAATTGTGATATCTACCGCTACACTATGGTAGCTATGTATGCAGCAATCCACAAATCTTCCAGTCCAAAACAAATGTGAAAAAGCATTTTCGAACTCGCATAAAGAGGTATCATTGTTCACTATTTTTCATCAACTCTTCAATCAATTGTTATTTCCATCTTCACTGTATCTCTCTTACTGAGACACCTTTTGAAAATTTTGAAACCTCTTCAGTTCTTCCCGCGCATTCCTGAATTGCGCAACTCTGCAGGTCCTGCTTCCCTCGAACATTTCTGCCACGTTCGACATCCCGGCTGTGTTGGTGTCTTGGAGAATCTTGTTTGCTCTGTGTTCCAGACAACCATTAATGTTGTGCGCTTCCTCCACCCGTTCCAGATCTCCTCAACATCTGTCTCCCCCTCTGCTTGACTCTGCTTGACACAGGATATGTCGCACTGACAGGTCAACTATCCGCCCCCTCCAACGAGAAGGCCAGAAACTAGAGCTACGTACAATATAACTAATTGGGTGGGAGTAGTGGGAGTAGTGAATGCATAATATGGAGAAATGAAATAGGGATGGAGAGTACTAATTCTACGGGATGTAAAAGGAGCGTATCGCCGTAGTGGCCATGTAAGCATGCCTATTCTCGACCACTGAAATGGTCCATTTGCAGTTCTAGCTATATTCGAGGAACTCTTGATCATCGAGTCACTTGCTTTTAACTGAACTCTGCGTCACGGTTCCGATTTACTAGTCCCGTGCGGCCTCCTGCTGGCGCTCCTCTTGTGCGTTCAGAAAAGAGTATGGAAAGCGTCGTGCACAGGTGTTAGGGACTGATGCTTGTTGTAAGACAAAAGGATAATAGGTCAGCACAGATTCTTTAGGTGTCAATGACTGAGTACATGGCAAGTAGATGTTGGCGGTGAACAGGTAAGCTGATATCAGCCCCACTCCGAGCAGATGATGTCCAAGAAAACAGAACTAGGCATAGAAGAGCGCACGCATGAACAATTTCTTCACTGTGTGGAAGGAGATGGAGACATATTCTACCGTTACAACTATTGGATTAAGCAGTGTGACTTGAACTTACGCCGGGTTGGCGAAACAAGGTGTTGAATCGGGCGGGCTCATACTCATCCAGGAATTTAGCAGTGCCTCCGTTGCCCAAGACAGTTGCAACGTCGACAGGTATTTTTCCTTGGTCATTCTTTTCCAGTTTCGACCATCCTCTATCTAAAAGAACCTCCGCCATCTGCGAATCCTGAAATTTGGCTGCTTCATGTAGTGCATATGCTGGTCGACTAGCACGATGATCCAGAAGATAGGCCACTACTTCTGGATGATTATTGCGGAGCGCAAGATCTATTGCTCGCAAGGGCTCGTGTGGACTGTTTGAGGATAATTCCAGCGAGGCGCCTCTTTCGACAAGAGCAGCGACAGCATCCAGTCTGCCATGCGAAGCCGCAAAATGCAAAGCTGAGAGCCCATGGCGATCGATCTGGTTGATGTATTCCGGTTTCCGATCTAATATATCTGTAATAATTTGTACATCGCCCCTGCGGGCGATATCATGAAGGAAAAGCATTTCGGAGCAGGTACTTGTGGGTAATATGCCCGCGCCCCACCCTAGCAATTTTCTGGCCAAAACGTGATCGCTCCGTAGAGCAGCTGCTTGATATGCTATATCCAGCTTGTGCTGGATTTTCTCTCGCCAACCATGTTCGGGGCGGTCAACAGAGAAACTCCTCATCAACAAGGGTTGAGAGGGTTCCGTCGCCAAAAGAACTTGAAGCAATTGGCCATACGAATTTTGTCCCACCGTGTCGTGGTCCTCTGTAGATCCAGATTTTCGCGCGGAAAGCTTCCGTAGAGAGTAGTCAACCACGGCTGGAAAGAGGTCATGTGTTAGGACAGCTTTGACGGTCTCAGCGTCGGACTTGGAGACTTGACGCTTTTCAAGGACAAGGTTTTGAAGCAAAGCTGTCCAATCACGGAGTAGCCCTGTGATTGCTTCGATGACGACATCCTTCACCGATTGATTGGATGAATTGCTGAAAATCCAGCTTAAAGCGTTGCACATATTTCGACACATAGCAGGAAATGTCTCTTCCAATGACTTCCCAGATGTGAGAGGGAACACAGCGTCGTGCTCAGTCTCCATCCAGGATTTGGGGGGGAAAGCTGGCCAGTCAAAGTCCTCGACGGAAAGGATTTTGCGGTACTTTGAACATCGCCACAAGAACGTCAAAGCCTGTCTCGCGAGGTGTAGCGGGTAAATGACATATTTAGGGATGTAATACATGAAGGGTATTCGATAAGGACAATCAGCACAGAAAGCTGGAAGAAGGAAACTTCCACAGTAGAAGACGAGTGCGATGGTTGAAATGCCAACGATGGTCCAACAGAGGGCGCGAAACAATTGAAAGGCATATAGAGCGAAACCAGCCAAGAAGAGGCCAAGCGAAACGTGGACTATCAGCGGGAGACTTTCAACGATAGTTGGTAGGTGCCATCTGACCAATCCTTCAAAACGGAAATGACTAACGAGAGCGCGATCCTTAGCTGTGCCAGGAATGAATAGTGTATACGACTGGAATCCTATTTAGGTCCATAGGAAGGTCGGACTGAACGGTGTGCATACCTGAAGCCATTGCTTGACCAGTACAGTCGCAAGAGCGGTCAACAAGGATAATGCTAAACTAGCAAAGAACAAGCCGTTTACCCATAGATCGATCGTAGTGTGTGTAGAGCTACCAGGACTCAGGGAAGCACGAGGAACAGCATTGAGGCTGGTGCTGTTCCCAGCCGCTCTAAGCAACTGGTTATTTTCTAAGAGAAGGGCTGCAATAATCTGCGTGTTATCTGGTGAGAGTTCCGAGGCCGTTGTAACGACAAATGTCGCGACTACGCCTGAGAAAAGGGTCGCCTAGCTCTCAGTTCAATACAAACAGTCCCTACGTTCTAGATAAGCGAGTTGCTTACGAATGTAAGGAGGTTGTCAACGACATTTCGAAAGCTCTGAATCATAGCTGTATCGCAATTCTCACGTTCATCAAGGTACACATTCCACACTCGTGCGTCGTCCTTGGCTTCATCTCCTTCATTATCTTTGGGATAGATCTGGGTATAGTTGGTTTTTCGGCCACCTGTGAGGTAAGACCCATCGGCATGAATCTTTACGAGAGTATCAACACGTACTCGAGTAAGCTGCAGCCGGGACCTCCAGGGATGAAATGAGCTCTGACATGATCGGTGAAAGTTCACGACGCTGACCCTCAGAAAACTACTTCGCCTCCTTGCTCGAAAATGAGCTGGTATAACAAAAGGTCATATGCCACCTTGTTACGGTGCAGTAACAGCAACAATGGTGATAAGCATGTTAAACATTCACACACACCACTTCTGGATCGTTCAGGCCTAAATTTGATACGTCTATCATCGGATCATCAGAAGACGCCCGTCTCTTCTGTTCTCAATAGTCTTTCAGTTCACATTCGAGCTCAAGCACGTTCGATATGGGCTTCTGGTATAATCCAAGCACATAGCCTCGGAGGAGTCTGGGATAGGGTGGTATGATTCAGAAGCTAGCACGATAAGCATTCTAGGAGGTAAGGTAATGGACAATGGAGAGCAGGTTCTCGTTATCAGTTCTTTAGGCGGCCGACATGGAATCGCATGGAATATGGAAGTGGCACGGCATGTCGAATATGTACGTGGTTGCAGTGAGGTGATACAGGCTAACCTTAAAATCAACTCCGCGCGATCAAAACAACATTAGAAAGTTCAGTTTCAGTGACGGACTGAAGTAGCAATTACCCATAACAATGAGACACATAACAATGAGTTTCCCAATGAAAGGTATACAACGACAGGTCTGAGATGGAGAAGGAGGCTACACCGTGATGAGCGACATGTCGAGCTCATAGTTGAAGCCTATGTAAAACGACCAACACAATCACCAACAACACAAACAGTATCACCTTGCATCCCAACGCACCCAATCTCCGTCATAACATGAAAGTCAAGGCAGGAATGAAGATGAATACGCAACAACATCGACATAAAGATAATAGATAGACAAGACAAATCAAGTCCATCTTCCCACTTCCCGGCCTCTCCAACGAGGCTTGCTTCAACTTCAACTTCAGTCCCATCTATCAGGCGGCGGCGCACTAAGGGCGGGACTCACACTCGCAGGAGAAGATCCCCTCGAGATACTCCTCTCCGTCTGAAGCCTAAGCCCCAAATTTGGGGATGAGATCGATAACGCCTGACCCTGGCCTGCATATAACGGCCCGCGCACAACACGGCCAGGGGGCTGCCACGGGTATGGATTTGTGTTGCCGTATTCTGGTGGAAGTGGCTGCGTCGTAAACGGGCTCAGATTGTGTTGTTGGTGCTGTGAGTGTTGGGGGTGGGAAGGAGGAAGCCCGCGGCTCGAAGTCGAGTGCGAGGAGGATGTCGAGGTGGAGGAGGAACGGCTTCTAGGTGGTTCAGAATACCCACTGAAGAATCTGCCCGGTTCGAAATCTATCCCCGCGTTGGTATCAAGGTACCCACCGGCCCGACCACGCACACGCTCAAACGTCGAATTACTGGCGTCCAGCTGAGGAAACACCTGATCCTCGGGGAAAGTCGTTCGCTGCTGCTGGTGCTGGTGATTGAACGTAGGAAATAGCATCTCCCGCCGGCAATCATACCCATTTTCATCGTCTATCTTACATTCGCAGGTGTCTGGGTCACATTTACACAGGACACCGCAGCACGGTTTGACGCTGTACCCGAAAGTGTTATCAGGAGACATTTGATCTGCCATAGGGGGGATATATCCATCCCACGGGCTCGGAGGCTGTTCGGATTGGGAGAAGCCAGGTGGTGCGGTCGACGGCGGCGGGGGTTGGGGGGGAACATCTTCGGAAGGTATCCGCGGTGGAAGGGACGACACATCTCGTATCCAATCATCCAAGGACGTTTGAATGTCGTATATTGACAAAGCGGTGTCAGCGGGAAGAGAAGCGGGGAGGGATAGAATGGTACAGTCTAGGCATGTCGTACACGAACTTGGGTTCATACATGAGGAGTAAGCCGAAGAAGCAGGGGAGGCATCAGGGTTATGCTCGACGCAACCTGGACAACGACAATTATCGCCACAACCACATGTCGATGGAAAAGATGGTATGACGCCTTCCATGCCTGGAGGGGGCATCCAGGCAGTATTAGCATTAGCAGCAGCCTCCAATGCACGAAGCTGATCTCGGAAGATTTGCTCATCAGTGGGAAATATTGGGTTGTCCGCCGAAGAAGACGATATGGGGATATTACTTTGAGACCGGGAGATGCTGCTGCCGTGATTGCTGTGATTCTGGTTTTGGACAGTAATGTTGTCGAAATGATCGTGACTCGCATCATAAGCTCGCCCGTAGGGGCTGAAGTAAGCGTTTTCGTGGCCACGGCGGGCGGTGGTATGTCCGTGTGCACTGTATGAAGAAGGGTCGTGAGCCAGCCCGCCGTCTGAGCGTGAGCGATTACGATTGGAAGGACGAGGGAGCACCGGGCGCAATTCGGCTAGTCGCGCCAAGATGTGAGAAGGCGTCCTCGAGGAGGGACTCGAGGCGCCAGAGCCGACAGGCTCAATAGGAATAATAGGCGTAAGCGGCTGCGGAAGGGGAGCGTCTTTCTTGCGATTTTTCGGGGCACTCTTTCTTGGAATACAACAATGGCACCCGGCGGCCGCCTTACATAAACAGTTGTTGGATCTAGCCCCTGTGGTCGAGTCAGCACGCTAGGGACATGGAAAGTAATCGCCTAGCAGGAGCTGCATACCACCATACTCGGATTCTGACGAAGACTCGACAACCGACGCTCCCAGGGCCTGAGGAAGACCGTTCGGGAACGTGGCGCAGTCAGGTATCTTGGTGTGGCCTGTTGTAGAGAAGGAAATTCTTATGGCTAAGGTCGCCGATGTTACACCGAGCTAGTAATACACACCTTTCTTTGTGCCCGACGACTGGGCAGGAGGATGATCCTCCCTAGCTTCACATATACATTTAACGTGGACTTGTTTAGTTTTTCGTAATTCACGACAGTGATCACACTGAGTGACTGGGCGGCCCTTTTTCTTGATTTCGAAGAGGGGCCGATCGGTATGTCGACAGTTTGAAGATCGGTGACCTTTGATGCAGGTCTCGCTATGACAGGTGTTTTAATAGAAGCACTATCTCAAGAATTTAGACCTACCATGCGTATTTATTTCCATTTAATAGAACCTAGCGCCAATGATGAGAAGCCTGGTGGCAACGACGACGAACAGACATACCATGATTGCTTGATGGGCGCTGTGGGCTCGCACCCTGCCAGCGACGTGGACAGGGTGGGTTATTGAGAAACGGCCGCAGATGAAAGCTGGATGATAGGTTTAGACAACATCTATAAGCTGGTAAATGGGTTGTGTTGACGAGCGTTGACAGGGCCGGTCCTCCTTATGCACGCACAGACCAAGCACTGCTTTTTTTTACCATAACAAACAAAATTATCTAATCACGATCATCTCGCCAGTTTTTTTTTCTTTTTTCCCGCCCACAATACAAGAAAAAAAAAATCAGATTCTGGATCGAACGACCCTCGTTGTGGCTTAAATCCAATCAAGGTCCCAATATATCACACCACGCCACGTGAATCCATTCCTACGAAACCACCAAACGAACGTTCTAAAATAGCGTCATCCAGCAGCTTAATAGGAAACATGTGGGCACCCCCAGACAAGCGTTCAGACTTTCACGTTCCATAGATTTTCCAAGCGCGTGGTTACTTGCATCAATTTCCCACTTGCGCGGTTTTCGCCACAGGTTGGCCACCACCCCAAACCACCCTCTGTCTCGTTCGTCTCCGACCTTTTATAATTTTGATAACCGAGCACTGGCAGGGACGTTGCTATTGTCACTCTCCAGTTCGAGCCCAAGCCTCGCTAGAGAGTCACCGTTCAGTCACTCTTGGCTGGCTCTTAGCGGCACTAATCCCTCTGATGTCCAAGTCATCACCCCATCATCAGCCCGTGGTTGCAGCCCTTGTCTCTTCTGCCGCCCTTAGGGAATCAAAAATAAGTCATGTACATGACACGTACAAGTTGTCAACGGCCGTAAACTTCTATACTTATATATATAACCCTTCACGAGAAGAAGCACTCAGCAACGTTCAGCTCTGTTCCCTCATGCCCTTCCCGCGACGCTTGACATGAAATTCAATCAATCATCAATCAACAACAATTGATATGGAAGTTGTACTAATATAGAGATACTTACTTACAGGTACACAGTTACTTGTTGAAGAAGGATTCAAGAATCATCTGCATCAAGCAAGTTCAACAGTTCCGACGTCATCTATCAGGTGTTCACTGACCATCTCACCCCGGACCGAAATTAGCGGACTCGTGTCTCGGCTTCTCTTTGTTCTTCTCCATAATAAGTTGATGTCGTAGGGGCACGCATACGCCACCTACGTATTTTGTGCTGCATGTGTGTGTGCTTATGTACGTACGCGCGGTCTTCTACGTCTCGCAAGCGTTTTGCATACCGAATATGTATGGACTCTTCTCGTCTCCGTTGAATTCGGTAGGTAATCACCACCTGCCCTAGTCACCGGCGTTTTTCTGCCCGAACATATGCATATGGACATTAAGTATGCCCCTCAGCCGTAAAAGCTACTCTAACGTCATTTGCAGCCCTATCATACATAAGCAGCTTGATATTCCTGATATCGACTCATGGGCGCCACCAATCATATTCAAACTAATGCTGAATGATACCTAACCAGCGCTCGCACCTGGTCGAACTTTTGACATTTGATTAACTCAATGTGGGTCACTATTCACAGTCAGGTCCCGGCATCGCGTGAGAGAAGGAGGATCTACATAGTTGCGCATGTAGGACGACTGTGTTTGATCTCGCCTTCCTTGGTGTCACGCGCTTTCGCACTATTATAGTGACGATTTGGGTAGAAATTGCGCGGTTACGCCGGATTGTTTGATACTCTTCAATCTTGGCAACATATGACCCGGCCTTATGTTCGCAAGATCTGCGAGTCGATTTTGCTCCGTATGATCGTATCCGGACCTACCTCAAAAATTAAGGACCAGATACAAGAAGGAAGATCTGAGCAGCGCGCATCTATAAGAAGGAAGTGGCACACGAACAAAGGTGCTCGATTTTCTTCTTTCCCGCACATCCAGCGCCTTCGTATTATGTATGCCCGTGACGTCGTTTTCTGACTCTTCAGAAATGCGATACGCCTTTAGAGATTGCCGAGTTTTGTCCGTAGGATCCTCTTTGGTTTTACTGGTATAGGCTACATACGACTCCGCAGGTCCGTCCTGTTGTTCGCAAGCCTCCATATGATCATCTATGGACCTATTGCAATGGACAAGCTGTATACAGATAACTTGTCTTTTGATCACAGGCATTAAAACCACGGCCGTTTAGACTGATTCTCGCTTGATGGTGGGAATTGATATTGGAATCTATTGACTACTTTATTGTCAATTTTCCGTGTCATCTGATCTTTAGTCGAATTCTAGAACTTTGTGCCCCGAGGCTTCCTCCCATATGCCAGTCCCCCCGACCAGCGAATAAACGACAGAAGTTCATGATTTTCACCATCGTCATGAGG
>JAGDQM010008465.1:12401-24921 GCA_017580835.1 Termitomyces bulborhizus
AGCTATCTTTATATCTCCATATCAGGATCACGGTCCAAGAACGGCCTATGTTGAACGCAGAGATCAAAGGCAAAGTACATGTAGCCTGTGGAATTGAAATACGGCTTCCGGTCAAGTATGGTTGCCAAGTGCTGACGAGCACGACCCGGTCGGCAGTCGGACACAGAGAATAGAAATACTGTACTGGGGACTTGTAGAAGATTCTCAAGAAGTGACAGCCCCTTTGAATCTGGAGGCAATCTGCTGCCCACTCCAGTGGTGTTCAACAGTATCGAAGATGTATGGATTCAAATGCGATGAAATATAGGCTGGGAGACATGGCGGTCCACTGGGCAACGCTTCTAACATGGTGAAAGATTGTAAGCGGGTTACAAGTGTAGTACAAATTGTAGTTCGTTGGCTGAGGTACATTCCGATTTCTATGTGGCACTGCCCGGGGACTAGATTGTATACTTTGCGTGGCTCTCGCCATGACTGTACTTACATAACAAGATGAATGTAGAGCCCGGCTAATCATTGACCAGTGTACTGAGATTTACAATACTCCTCAATTTGTACGGGGAGAACCAAGGCGAATCGTGAATGTTTAAGCAGCATCGGAACAGCCGGGTCCCACACGACACGCATGTACCACCTTCCAAGTATGCTACGAACATCTTCCCCTTCGACCATGCCGCAATACAATGCATGCAATTTACTCAAGCTCTCGAGAGTGTCTCCCTAACTAACAGAAACTCGTCAATCTGTGTATATGCTGCTGTTCCCATCAAAAATGCAAGTTGCATGAAAGGTTACAATAGCTGGCCAAAGATTATAGTTCTTGCAGCTTCATCTGTAAGAATCTATTGTTCGGTTGTGGTTGTTGTTGCAGTGTTGGAGTTATGATGATCTGGCATGGTGGTGTAATTTCTGAAGTAGGAAGGATCCAAATTATGTAAATTAAGTAACAAATACTTCAAATGTAAACCAATCATGATTATCTCATTATCTGCTGCTTTCAATTGGCGTTCCAATTACAATTGTTATGACACGAGAAAATTTTTGCATATAAATAAGGTATGCACTTCATTCTCCATGTCTGAGAAGCGACAGAGTCGCCATCGACGAGATACAGGGTCAGGCCGATATATATTAGCTCTTTCTTTTCCCATGTCACGATTTGAGTTTGGTAAAAGCCATCCAATGCGCCGGTGTGGAAATATGAATGTAAGGAGCAAGTGAAGAACGTTTCACGGTGTCCAGCGCTTATGAAGTGGTGAAGAATTTTTGCTTGGACATTCTTGTCTACACTTTTGTCCTTCGGCCAACAGTGGAGTCCGAGCCTCTGATCCAGGATAGCTGTATCAAAATTCCAAAACTTTGAAGTCGCGTCTCGTCACAAGATGTTCGAATCCAGTTTGTTCCTTCCGAGTCTCATATTCGGTTCAGCAGCGGAGCCTTAACCTGATGCATTTCGCTTGGCCGCTATCGAGCTGTGCCACAAGATTTGGAGAAACGATCTTAGGATGCTTTGTGCTTCCGAAGCACATTGTTGGTAGCTCAAACACTGTACTTTGGCAGAGAGCTTTGCAATGTTTGTAAGATGACTTGAACCGCGAAATTAAAGAAAATTGATGCAAATGTAGACATGATCTCAGCTGATAAATACCTGCCATCTCTCCCGTACACACGCCTGCTCTCGTTCTCCCAAATAACTATGGTTCAGTACCGTATCCCAAACCTCTTGACCCATGTACATGCGTACATCAAACCTAACATGAACCCAAACTACGACGTTCTTCAGGCGGAATATGAGGCGTGGATCGATGCGTCAAATTTTTTTCGAACTGATGAACAGAAGGAGGTATGGCCAACCTTGCACTTTTACCTTCATTTTCGGTACTGAAGATGACCCCCAGGTCTGGAGGGAAGCAGAACTGGCTCTTCTATCCTGCAGATTCTTCCCAGAATCAACTTTGGAACACTTGCGCGTCTGCCTGGATTATGTGATGATTTCTTTTACCCTCGAGCAACTAACGTAAGTATGAAAAGTGAATGTGGTTTAAGTGGAACAATGGCCAACATCGTCAGTCCAGGGATCAACCCGCCACTACCTCCGAAGCCAAGAAATGGGCGGACGTCTACAAGCAAGCGTTTAGACAGATGCTCACAGCGTCTGAAGAACCTGCATCGATTATTAAAGAGTTGCGTAAATGTAGAAAATCTTTGGCCGTCTTAAACAGCTTACATTCCGACTCAGATTTGTTGATCGACTCTTGTTGAAAGAAGCCGCTGAACGTGCAGCCAATGCTGAACCCAATCTGGACATGTATATGAGAACCAGAAGAGGAACAATCGGAATGATACAGGTCTTCTATATTGGACGTTTAATCTGTATTTCAGATCTCTCTCCGGGAGTACAGACACACCCTGACATCGTCAAGTTGGATGGGCTCTCCCGCGACCTTGTTGTCCTTGCGAATGTCCGTAAATTCCGTGACTTTTTGACATTAGATTGCTCATTCAGGCTGTAGGATCTCTATTCTTACAAAAGAGAATTCCTTGAATGTGGCGCATATCATAATTACGTCACTATTGCCCTCAGGGATCCAATTGCGGGCCTTCGTTCCAACGATCGGCAAGGCGCAATTGACTATACTTGCAAAGAATTTTGCGAAGTATTGGCGGACTTTGAGCATACGAAGAGCGCGTTACCGTCATTTGGAGAGAGCGAAGATGCCAAAGTCACCAAATACGTTGCTGTGTTGATGGATATCATCATTGGAAATATTCAATGGAGTATCTTGTGCGGGCGGTACGGGCACGCTGAAAATTTGAAGACTACCGAGGCGCAAAATTATGGTTGTGCAGTTGTTTTCGATTTGAATCCTCTGTAAACGTCCGTAAATTGAAGACAAGTATCCACACCAGTGTTTGTTCGATTCGGTGTCAATAGCTCTTCTATACTCTGTATTCTATTCATTATTCCCGAAAGTTTTGTAAACATACTAAGTAGTTAAGAATAAGGCTTTATTGGAACTCCAATCAGGTACACTAGATGATTACGCGTTCATCTGATATCCCCCAAAGCGTGTCAACAAACGATTATTGTGTAAGTATAATATCGAAGGACAACAGTAGTCAGTGGTAGCGTATAGGTAAGTTTTGTATATAATGTACTCCTCAGAGTATGTCAACAAACTGATGGTGGCATGTACTATTGTCAGCAATAATCTATCGATCTATATATCCACCAGAAGAACAAAGCAGCTGGTAGCCATAGTGTTCTGGCAATCGTGTGCATGATATCTTGTCACATAAATACACGCTAATCCCACACTCCTAGGACCCAATCCCAGGACGTTGCCGCAACCATCTGCCACTGTCAGTTGTTGGCGCATGACTCCGTCGACAGCCAGGCCAGGTATCAATTATTATTTCCATTTTCAATTATTTTCCTCACTAGGATTGGAAGAATACCTGATATTGTCACTGCGCATATTCTTCATTTCCTTGCTTGCTATTCTTTTGTTTAAACCTTATTTTGTTCACACAAAACATACAAGTACACAAACAGCACCCTTAGTCATTTATATTTGAATAATAAGGGTGTGTAACTTACTTATTATCACAACACCTCAATACTTGCTTATTCTTGTAGCTGAAATACTTTGTATTGTTCTACAGGTCATTGGGCCCCACTTCCAGTGAAAATACAGGATACAAGAAAACAACTCAAATACACACCACCAAAAGACACAACTCCACACTGTCTAACAATGACCACTCCAAGCTCCACAAACCCACCAGCAATCTCCAGTTTAATAGCACCAACTTTGAACAGTTGAGAAGTTGTAAGGGGACGATTGCATTCTGTGGTCTCTGATTCTAGTTCTGGCTTAGTCATACATATTGCATTTCTCTAGTTTATGGACCAACCACTGGGGCCCGGCCCCTGCTCCCTCCCATCATCATTAGTCAGCTTGGTTGAGTCATTGGACTTCTATTCTTCTTTGATGTATTGATTACCATTTCACTTAGCATACTGGGGCCCGCTTATTACATATAGCATTAGTCATAGCATAGCCACCAATGTAGTATTTATGCCAATCTGCAGGATAGAATATCCTCAGATTGATCAATAGCAGTGTCTCCAGGCCTATCCATTGACCAACCAATTCACTATCACTGTATGCTCCAGTATGACCATTGCCTGATTGGGCATCTATTAGCTTATGGCCAAGCCAATCAGGTAATTCTAGGAATGGGCAGTTGGGAGTATTATAATCAATTGATTTACAGTTCATGCAGTGTAGAGTGTCTTTACCTTGGAGGGAAGCCCAAAGCCTGAAGTAGCTGAAAGTTCCTTATAAGTTGGATCAGTTTGATGTGGCCATTTTTTGAAAGATACAAGTAGTAGAGGTAGATGTTCCATCCTTGAAAGTCACCCCCATTTGCATTACTTCTTTTCATCTCTAGAAATTTTATTATAAGGTTATTGAAAATGTTGCATGCCACCCTGTCCTTGAGCATAGGGGTGCTATTAACAATGTGCTTCATCACTGCTTTGGATTCCAGAATGCAGGTCCTGACTAGATCTGTGACTGCTTCCTGTGCCTCTGCTGAGTCAGTGTAGGTCAGACCATATATTGTCAGCACAAATGTAGGGCAGGGATCTGCAAAGGGTTGGAAGATCAATGTGATGTCCTTCATGGAGACAACTTTGAGATTAATGAGGTAGTTGATTTGTTCTGCTGAGAGACCTGAAACCAGCATATGATAAGGTGCAGAGAAGGATTCCGCTCCTAACTGAGTACTCTGTAAGGGGAAAGAGACACCTAGTGTTATGTTGTTATCCACTTTTACCAGGCTTTTTATCAAAGCCCTGGTGTTGTCAACTGTGGCAGTGCTGTTAGGTTTGTACTTGGCTCAGAAGAGATGGGCCTATAGTTTTGCAGATCTGACCTTGTTCCATGCTTCAACGTATGAGGCAACAACATTATCTAGAGGGCTGGAGTCAAGGTGAATTTTTAGCCATCTTCCATTCAGAATTGCAGTCTGCTGAAGCCCAGTCAAGTTTGTTGTAATGTTGTTATCTGTGCTAACATCATAGTGGATGAGGGCAGCAGCCTGTCTACACCTCTGTGAGTCTGACTGTTTTGTGGAGGGAAGCTTCATGCTGTAGGGGAGCAGCTGAGAAATGGGGAGAGAGGGGGTTGCCTGGGTCAAAGCTCTGGGTTGGGAGCCCCTACTCACATTGGCTATGTTGTTTGGAGCATGGCCTCTCAGAGTTGGGGATTGAGGGGGGGAGTTAATCAGCATCTCTTCCTGGGTCATGTTGTCTCCAGAGTGGACACTACAATTGGTTCTGACTGGTTTGGGCTCTGAGTGTCCTTATCCCATGCAAAGGCAGATGGCCTTGTGGGGCTACTAACACTTTGTATCATGTGCATAGGAAAGCCTGTGCTGAAGACAAATCTTGGTTGGCTAGGTGGGAACTCCTCATCTCTTGTTACCTGGTTATAACTAGTATTCTGCTGCATTGGTGTAACGAGGGTGCCTCATTACCTTGCATCTTAGAGTAAAATAATATTTTATTATGTTACCAGTATAAAAGGAGTTTACAATTAGGTAACCTCCTTAGCTTTTATTCACACATCATAGGCAGACCCAATAGACAGGTTCTGACTTATGGAATGTGTGAAGTGAGGCTATCATAGCACGAAGCATTACATTTTTTTAAGTCAACTTGCATTGACTACTGCCTTTGGCAAGCAAGCAAACTTGTTTCTAATCTAGGGGCTCCTGTCTGTACAGTGGCCTGTGTGTGTGCCCGGAGTCAGGCTGTTAACTATATTACACCTTTTCTTTGGCAGGTATACTGTAGATTAGGCATTCAATGTGGAGATTGCAATCTGTGCAATGTTCTCTCTGTTTATCTCTGTCTCCTCTTCCTGTCTCCTCTGTCCTCCCAGCCTGGGTTTAGTGCATTAGTGTCTTCAATGATGGTCAGGTCTCCGTATGTCCTCTTGAATTGACCTGTACTGTTGATATACTAGAACAGGGCCTTCACTGATCCAGGGTCCTCTAGGAGCTTGCCCAGGGCTCCTTTGCCCATGTCCACTGTCTTAGCCAGTATGCTGCATTCCCTCCCAAACACACTGCAGTGCAGTAAGTAATGCTCAACCATCTTGTCTGACTGGCAGCATGCTGTGCAAGTTGGTGAGTCTCTCTTCTGGAATCGGTATAGATAGTAATTCAATGGGCAATGTCCTGTTTGAAGTTGTGTCAGAATGGATGCTTGACGTCTGGAAATGCTCCCCAGCATTTTGATGATGCCCCCTATGTGGGGTGCCCTAGGGTCTGCTGCCTTCAATCTGCTGAACCACAGTGAGGTGCTGAGCCTCTCCTTTGCCTTGACTCTCCATCTCTTCTTGTGTTTGGCTAGCACTGCTGCCTGCAATGTGCGCAGCAGCTTCTTCAGGAATGGCAGGCCCCACAACTCCATGCCCTTGCCCTCAGCTGCCTGCTTTGCCTCCCTGTCCACCATTTTATTCCCTGGTATTCCTGCATGCCCTGGTGTCCAGTATATCTCAATATTCATGTCTGGGTCTATTGCCTTGACTCTGTGGATCCCTTTCAGTACCACGTCCACAATGACAATGTACCTTGCTGTGCCCCTCCCTGGTGCCTCAACTGCCTTCATGCCCGCTTGGTTGTCTATCCCTATTGTTACCTTCCTTACTTGCCTCCTCCCTCTCACTTCTTGTCTCAGCAGTTCAAGTCTAAGTACCTTCCCTACACACTCCCCCTCAAACACTGTGTGTTTTGTTTCCTGTCCTAGTTGCTTCCTCACCACCTTTGCCTTCCCCATCCCTCGGTATAGCACTGCTGCTGCTCCTATATGCCCCTTATACTCTGACCCATCCATGTAGATCTTATGTCTGCCTCATGTTTCTTTCCCTCTCCATTGCCTCCTCTGCTGACTCGCCTATGATGACATTTACTGGGCATACCCAATCTGGTGGGTGTCTGACTGTGCTGATGGTCTCCATGTCTTTGGGTGTCTCTCCCCATGCCTTGACCACATAGTGCAGTGTAGTCCTGTGCCTTCCCACAAACCTTGCCGCCCTCACCACCAGCCCCCGCATTGGATTTGTGTTTAGCAGAGTGGTCACCCTTGCCACTGCCACAACACACACCCTCTTAACCCTCATGTCAATCAGCACCAGGCTCATGTGTGCATTCAGCAGGTCATTTGGTGTTGTTTGCAAGGCTCCAGTGATCTGCAGTGCACTGGCTCTCTGCACCCTCCCAAGCTTGGCCATAAAGCCCCTTGCCCCTGCCACTGCTTGCCCTCCCACATCCACATCTGGTGTGCACCACACATCTGCCATATATAACATGTTTAGCACCACAACCGCTTTATATAACCTCTTTGCCATACTCCCCCTCACACCTCCATTCACCTTCACCAGCCTCTGAGTCTGTGCAGCCACTGCTATTCCCTTCCCATGTGCATATACCGCATGTTCTTTGAAACACAACTCTTGATCAAGTATCACCCCCAGGAACTTATGTGCCAGCTCCATCCTGACATCCACTCCATCAATTGTCACCTTTAGGTGCGTGGCTGGTCTTGACCCCCCTCCTGGCCCTTCCTTTCTCTCTTTCCTCCTTGTGAACCCTACCCCCACAAATTTCCTCATCTCATAGATTGAGTGGTGTGTCCTTGCCCATGCACTTGGCCCCCTCTCACATCTCATCATTTCCTCTACCCTCCTTGCTGCTTCCTCCATGTCCTTGTCTTCTGCTGCCACATACATATCATCCGCAAAGGATCTGGAGAGTTCCCGCTCCTTTTCTCTCACTCCCTCAACCTGCCCTGCACTATAGAAGTTGTAGCACAGACCCAACATGTTGCACCCCTGGTCCAGTCCACTGCTCACCGGAATCTGCGGCAACAGGTAGTTGTCAAATAATATGACTGTCTTTCTGCCCTCCAACTTCTGCTCAAACCATCCTACCACATCCTCTGGCACTCCCTTCATCTGCATGTCCTTCGCTAACACTCTTGGTACTGTGTTGGGGAACACCCCCTTCATATCCATGAAAACTGCCACCACCTCCTTCCCCCTCCTCCATGCACTCTTCACAAAGCCCATGAGGACATGCAATGAGCCCATTGTTGATCTGCCTGGTCTCCCCCCAAACTGGTACTTTGGGAGTAGGTTTGCTTTCTCCACATAGTACGCTAACTTTGTTTTGGCGCATGACAACAGGACCTTTGCCACTGTGTCTAATAGCGCTATGGGCCAATAGGCATTTGGATTGGTGTAGTCCTCCTTTCCAGGCTTCTTGAGCACCACTGTCTTGAAGATCTTCCACCTCTCTGGATAGACTTTGTGAGCAAAAGTTGCCTGGAATATGAGACCCAGGTAAGGGACCAGAGTGTACCTGGTTTTCTTCAGTACTATGTTTGGGGATACTGCTGAGCCCAGGTGCCTTGTGCGGTTTCAGCTTGTCCACCACTGCATATATCTCCTTGTTAGTGATGGGTGTCCATTTGAAAGCTGGCTCTGGCAGTGCCTGTTTGCCCCCCTTGCCTGCATCTCCTGGGTCCTCGTAGAAGGACCTATGGAATAGCTCTGCTTTTATTCTGTTGTCCTCTACTACCTCCTCTACTCCTCCTGCATGCAGTATCAGCATTGGTGTCCTTCCTCTGCCCCCATCTGCTGGTGCCACCATCACAAAGGTCTTCACATCCCATATTGACCTCACATCCACTTCCTTTAGCCACTCCTCCCAATGCCTCCTCTTTGCGTCCTTTATTGCCTGGCTGTACGCATTCCTTGCCCTCCAGAACGCCTCATGTGCCTGATAGTGCTCTATTCCTGTCACCCTATATGATTCCCTCCCCAATGCTCCTGCCCTCATCCACAGGTTTGTCAGCTCTTTTGTCCACCACCTCTTCATACCCATTGTTTCCCTCCTCACTGGCACTGTTGCTTCTACTATCTTCTCCAGTGCATTCATTACTCTATCCAGCCTCATCTCCACCTCTTCTCTACTTCTTATTCTGCCCCTCCCTACACCCTCCAGCCTCCTGCCCAACTCCTCCTCAAACACCCCCCAGTTCACTCTCTTGAAGTTCCTCCCTACCTCCTCCTTGTTTCTGGCCACTGTTGTCTTGTATACCATTATGATTGGAAAATGGTCTGCCTTTGGTAACTGATTGCTGTATAGCACCTTGCACTATATGACGTCCCCTTTGAATGTGTCAGTGACAAACACATTGTCTGGTCTGGTTAGGTTCTTCGTGCTTTTTGCTTGTAGAGTCGCAATATGCGGCCTCAAGGCCATGCTCATCCAGTGGCATGCTGCCATGGCAATGAGCTCCTTTGCTGCATCCAGATTTGCCCTTGTGAACAGGTGAGAGTTCCTTAGATGGTCCCACAGTGGGTGGTGTCTGTTGAAGTTGCTAGCCCAAATGTCTACCACACTTTTCCCTCCCCTCCTTCTTCCTTCCACGTTCCCCAAGTAGAAATTGAGTGCCTAAATGCTCCTTGAGTGACCCCCATTGTTGTAGACATCGAAGATTTGCACCACCTTCTCCTCTGTCTCTATGCTGATAGCTACCACATCCACGCTCTCGACATTCAACCTTCTCCATCTGTCTGTTGTCATCCCCCTGCTTACCAGTTGGTATTGCTCTCATCATGTCCTTTAAGATATACCGGTCTCCACATCTGTGTAGCCCTTGACTTCTTGTTAAAGTTGAAGTATGGTTCCTGCAGGCAAATGATATCAATTTATCTGTCAACAGTGTTCAGCATGGCATGTTGGGCCGTCAAAGACTTGTCAAGGTTCTGCTGCCAAATAGTTAACCCCATCCTTCCACCACCCCCTCTGTTACCTCTCTTGCCATTACTCATTAGGACAAGCTCGGTAATACCTGTCATGCCTTTGCCATCATTGCCTCCAAGGAACTTCTGAATTCATTGAAGTGTTGCTCATCCCATGTCCCACTCCCCTCTCTTGTCCCCTAGTTCCCTGTTTCCTGGGAGGCTGGGGTGCTGTCACCCTAGCGGTAGCTGTCCAAGGTCATCTGTGTATCCCCTGACCCCTTGTTGACTGCCCTTTGTATGAGTGTTGCCCTTGTGTTGCTTTCACCTGTCTGAACTTTCGACTTCTCTGTAGCCCAGGCCACCTCTGTATGCCCACAGCCATCCTTGCCAGCACTCTCCATTGATCTGATACCTATGGGCTGGTCCAAGCTTGCCTCCCTCCTGTCATCCACCCTTATTCATATCCACTGCTGATTGGTGGGATAATACTTGTATCTCATCTCAGGCGTCCTGTCCAATAGCCTATTCTTTACCTCCATAAAGACCGGGCATGTCCTTGCTGATCATGGATGGTCGTGCTTGAGCCCCCTTTCCTTGCAGTTGACATAGAGAAACCTTCTCAGGTCAATCTCTTTGCACTCCCTAGTCCTGTGGTCACCCACACACATTCCGCATGTGTCCTTGTCCTGCTTGCATTTATGAGCCAGGTATCCCTTACCAGATCTCTGACACTTTAGGCACTGCTTTGGCTCCTGGTCCAACTTTCTTGTCATCACTCTCTTCCCCTCCATGACTAGACCATTGCGAATGATGGTATTTGCACCTTTGTCCATTGCACACAACAAGATCAAGTGCACAACCTTCTGGTTTTTGCATTGGAGCCCTGGCCCACTTTGCCATCACCAGTTCCCCTGGGTTTAGGTTGTTCCTGCTCTCTACCTATTCTAACTTTTTGGCTGGCACATCCCCCAGGCCTACTGGTACAAATTCCAGGAACACATTGAACACCCTGTCCTTAACTTTTGCTCCTGCTCCAAACTTGTCAAGGAACGCCCTCCTAATGTCTTCTTTGGCCAGCCATTCTGCAGCTTCTGTGGAATTCATCTTGTATAGGATTCCCCCATATTCAACATCCTTGTAGCTATGAATACCAAATTGGGCCCATCCAAGCCCTGCACCCCCATCAACTCCCTCAAAGTCTTTGCTTTCTCCACCAGTTCCCTCTCTGTCAGCCCCCTCCACGTGTCATTCCCTTCTATATTGTCAATGATCATCTGCTTGGTTTTATTCTTCACCCTTTGGATTACATCCTTGTGCTGTGCTCTCCTTGCCACCTGTGCAAAATTCATGCTTGCACTCTCTACCCCATGTGCCTCTGCCCCTCCCCTCCCTCCTGTCCTGCCTCCTGTGCCTTGCACTTCCACCACTTGCCCCTCCTCTATCCTCCCCACCAGCTCCTTTGTCTGCTCCGCCATCTCCTTCACTGTCTTTACCATAGCCTCCGCAATGTTCTCAAGCACCTCTCTGTATTTGTTCACCACGTTCTCTATGTTCTCCACTACCAGCCTCTCCATCTCCCCCTTCCTCAGCTCATCCAGGCCTAGCATCACTGCCCTCATCCCCTCCCTTATGTTGCTTGTAGTCTCCTTCCTGGCCAACAGAGCTGTCAGTGCCATCTTCAGAGTGTCCATGCCAATGGGGTCCTCTGGGTCCGCTAGCACACCACTATTGTGGAGCCATACCCTTGTGTCTTCTACTGACTGAATCTTTAGGCCCTGCTCCCTGTTTGCACTTCCCTGCGTGGTCATCCCTATTGCTGTGCTTGTGGTCCTTTGTCCTGTCTGACCCCCAGTTTTGGCTGCGGTGCCTCCGCTTGCTGTAGACATTCCTTCTGTTACTTCATTCCTTTAGCTTATGATGAAAAGGCATGTATACAGAGCATGTAGTCTCTACTTCTACTCTATTCCCCTTCTTTCCAGTGTTTCCTTTAGGAACTATAATGATATTCAACAGTTTGTAGGACTAGTAAATTATATTAGCAATTTCTTGCCTGATATATCTGCCTACATGGGGCCACTAATGGCTATGACACAGAATGGGTCACCATTTCAGTGGCAACCCTTGCATCAGAGGTGCTTTGAGATGATTAAGTGCATCTATAGTGAGATGCCTGTCATAAAGCCCATTGATCCCAGTAAGGAGGATCATATATGGCTGATATGTGATGCCTCAAAAACAGGCATCAGAGCAATGTATGGCCAAGGACCTACATGGCAGGCCTGCAGGCCTGCTGGGTTCATGTCTAAAAAGTTCACTAATGCGCAGCGTAATTACACTGTGCATGAACTTGAGATGCTTGCTATTTTAGAAGCCCTCTTGAAATAGGAGGATAAGCTGCTGGGGTATAAGATTCATGTGATCACTGATCACAAAGCTCTTGAGTTTTTCAAAACTCAACAAATGATGACAGCGTGTCAGAGACAATGGATGGATTATCTATCCAAGTTTAATTTTGACATCACATATGTCAAAGGTGAGTTAAATAAGGTAGTGGACTGCTTGTCACGCTATTATGAGAGTGACACGTCTAAGGATGTGCACCATGTGTATGACTATGTACACATGGATATATGTATTGACTCTGAGGGGGATGATTTGCCCCCTCAACAAGTGGTAGAACTGGGTAGGCAGGC
>JAGDQM010008466.1:0-24656 GCA_017580835.1 Termitomyces bulborhizus
AAGTATCCCCACTCCTAGCAATAGCAGTTCTTTTGGGCCTATACACTAGAACAACTGTGAGCTCCATAGTGTTGTCCCCGCTTGCTTGTTCCTTCTCTTTATGTCCGCCTGCTTGTCACCGCTGCCAGCTTGCCATTATGACTCGTTTGCCACCACGCTTGCTTGCCTCGACCCCTGAGTTTGGCCTTGCCATGTGAGGAGTATCCCACATCATGAGCATCCTCTCACAGTATCAATGACTATGTATTGGTTAATATACCTGTTTGATACAAGTACTAATATAAAGTCAATTATGATATTTAGTATGGTATGGGGAACCCAGGACATACCTCAGTCTGTTGTATCAACAACTAAGGTCCCTGGGTTCTGATTCTGTCATATGTCTCCCAAACTGTACAGTTCCTGTTTTTCCCTCCCCATCACATGCATGTGATGCATACTGCAATCCCTCTCCAACAGTTTCTAACAGGTGTTTCTCCCAAAACAGATACAATTTCCTGAAGTGAATCTAGACATAGGAAATGCAAGCCCTCAGTCAACAACATATACTTGAAGTGACTGAGAGTAAGCTATTCTACTTACACCATAACTCTGCAGGTAATAAACTTAGTCAACAACATATACTTGGAGTGACTGAGGGTAATAAACTTAGTCAACCAACATATACTTGGAGTGACTGAGGGTAATAAACCTAGTCAACAACATATACTTGGAGTGACTGAGGACTTACACCGTAACTCTACATTTTCCAGATCTATCTTTGCAGTTTCATGCAAGGTGATCAGTCCCAGATGATTAAAGCATAAGCTACCAGGAGAAACTCCCCATATATTTCTATGGGGAAGTGGGAACTTACTCTCCCCTTCCATCTTTTGATAACAGTTCTCAATGGACTCCAATGTTAGTTGAGGTCAGTGCACACCGGTCTCTTTTCGAGTTCTTTGCAAGTAGTGCTATGAATGTGACGTTGACTGTTGCTGACGGCTCTTTAAGGTGCACCCAATCGACCTTTAAGCCATCAATCAGGAGTAAAATTGATATAAAAAGAACGAAAGAGCAGGATATCCCAATGCCGCCGCCGCCACAGCCGAGAGTCTACGTGTAACATCTGAGTTCATTGCTGGTCTTGTTGATGATACGACTGCCCAATGGGAAGAACACACGGCCACCATCGCACTATTTAACAAATCTTGAGTTTGGTCCTGACCCCTGCCGGCACATATAAGTACCTTGATGCGACCAGTGTCTCGCTATCCTTCAATCTCTGCCACTAGAGTAATTGGATCTTTTAGATCCGCTGCATGGGCGAATGAATAATTCGGTTGATCGTTGCATCGAAGTTCAGTTATCTATCATTTTTGTCGATTAGTAGGACGCAGTATCATCCAGGCCTTCTTGTTCCTTCATTTTTTCACTTCGCCAGAGATAATTGGGAAGAGACTCAGTCTCATTGAGAGTGGACTACATAGAGGATACATATAGAGCACAATGAATAAATAACAATGCGAGGACAATGGAATAATTCGCAGAAGTATCGATGGTAACTTCGACAGACCCTCCCATACCTCGTACTGCTTACCCTTGATAGACTTCAACCATTTTGCCATTCAGCATCAAACTGCAGAGTCGAGCATAGCCCGAGGCTCAAAGTCTGAAGTGCGCCGTTCAGTTTCTTTTCCTTTTCTCTCTCCCACAGACAGTCTCGCAGCTTCTTGCAACTGCTGAGAAATGAAAGCAGCCGTAGGCTGCTTGACGCGAAGAAGGAGAGAGGCCTCTCTGTTGCAACCCTTTTTGTTTACTCGGAGAGGGATAGAGATGTCTAGGATCGTCAGAGAAAGGAACACGAGACGAGGACACGATTTTTACATACTCTCGCCTTCTGCATTTGTTTGCATTTCGAGCAGATGGGTGATGGTATATGATGCCGAGACAGCGACAGTATTCGCGAAGCGCTTGACTAATTGTAACGGTGTATGTAATTCCACGTTGAAAGTAACCCTGTCATTTCCGAAGACAGGACCTATCCTGGTGAAGGTAATGAAGGCGTGACAAACAGCAAGACTAGGAACATACTGTGATGTATTATCACACCAGAAATAGCTTAGAGACGAGTTTGTGTGACAATGCTTGTAATTTTTGCTTTTTCTGCTGCAGGACGCATACACGATTCGTCTAATGCGCAAATTGAGTGGCGGTTCTGGGAGGCCATGCGCCGAGATGACTATATCATTCCATTGAGCGACGTGAGAAGGAAAACAGATCAACGATATACTCACTGAAAAATTGGATATTATGTGCTGTGAGTACCACAGGCTCATCTCTGAGCATTCAAATTTGAATTTGAGCTTGAGAGAATGAAGAATGAATAAGATCCACATACGACTCTGACAGCGAGGGCGAGGACGATACCAGTGGTATGCTATCCGAATTTACAGTCATTGTGGCAAGAAAAACTGTCATGAGGTGGAGGAAAGAGGCAAGGGAAAGATCAAAGTAGCAGAGGCCATGACCATTATTTTAAGTTGAGCACAAGACCATTGAGGAGAAAAGCTGTCAAGGCCTATGTACTAATCACGGCCCGCTGCCAAGCATGCCTTCCCTTCCACAGCACCCATTGCTTTTTGGAGCGGATAATGCCGAGCACAGACGCAAGCTCAGTTTTTTCACAGCTATTCAAGACGTGAGGTCTTATCGCGAGCGGATCTTGAGATCGTCTATGGAAACATTGCCTTGGAGTTGGGACGGGACCAGTGAATTGGCCATTAACATGGAAAGGCATGCTCTTGTCTTCAGCTGCCAGAGCAAATGAAAGACAATTGGTTGGTTGAAATTGTCAGTGTAATTTTGTTTTCAAATCTCAGGTGTCGAAAAGAAACCACGTGACTGCCATCCACACGAACTGGGTCGACACGTCCTGGCCTCTACATCTTCCTGGCGCTCCTAACGACGACGCATTGCACCCAAATACTCTAGTATCTCTCTAAATATCTCATCTTGCTATGGTAGCATGCTTTGCGCGCGTGTTTTCGTTGTTCGTCATTGTATTCGGATTTCTCTACGGATTCGTACATGCAGCAGTAGAAGAAACGGACAAGCTACGAATAGGGAATGAGACTATTGACAGGGTATGTATAATGACTCTCCTCTTCGAATACCTTGTGCAAGTGCGGCAACGATGCATGATCTAGGATTCTGATTTTGCACTTGGATCTGCGTTCCTCTTTATATTTCATTGTGTTTGCTACGAATACTGATATATGAGATATTAGACTGTACAGTTACGAACGCATTCAATATATGCGCCTTATATCGACCAAGATTTACAAAACCGGTAAGTATCCTCTTTGATTCCTTCATTATGAAACTCGTTAATTGACCCGAATACTCCTGAAAGCTGGTGGGACTTTGGCGCTGACGCCTATGTGGTGTGCTCGTATGATGGCCTACCTGTCATCCATGGATCTGAATATTTTTGCAGAACACCAACAAACACATCCGCTTAACCCAGAACAGACCCTCCCAAATGGTAAGCAGCCTGCCTGTCGCGTTTATCCCCTTTTTACAACCTACATCTATCAGGGATGGCTATGGTCACGTCTTGCGCTCACTGCTGTGAACTTTGTCGTCGAAGTCGAATTCAAAGTACGTTGTATCACTAAGGAAATATATACATCTAATTGATGTAATTGCTTTAGGTCTCCGGTGATTCGACTCACCTATTCGGTGACGGTCTTGCGATCTGGCTGACGAGGGAACGAAAAATTGAGGGGCCTGTATTTGGCAATAAAGGTATGGTCAAGTACAACTGTATAAGATTTCCTCAGGAAGCTCATGTTCTACATTAGATAATTTCGAGGGTCTGGGCATCTTCTTGGATACGTGAGTCTTTATTTTCGTTATTTGTAGTCTGGCGCATGATTTTTCGCCATTCCCAGGTATGCAAATGGCCGCCACTCTTACTCCTTCCCACGCATCACAGCTATGCTTGGTGATGGTCAAACGCCTTACGACCAGGCTAATGACGGAGATGAAAATAGTATTGGTGCCTGTTCCGTAGGCTATATCAATTTTTCTAACTGCTCCCGACCACAGCTTAAATATCTTTCTTGCCGTCTAGGCCAACTTCCGCCGGACGAACGTCGCCACAAAACTCAAGATCACATACGTCAAAGGCAAATTTCTTGATGTGAGCAAGTCGACCTTTCTCCCCTAATATCGTTGCTGAACGTGAATCCGTTCCCTAGGTCAAACTTCAACACAAAGCTTGTTCGTACTCTTCTTGAATTAATATATTCCATTACCTGATCGCTTATGTTGCAGGGGATGAGTGGACAGACTGCTTCCACGTAAAGAATATCACTCTCCCCTCGAACCCTTTCCTCGGGTTTACAGCCATGACAGGCGATGTGTCGGACGCACACGAGTATGCTTTTGCTCGCACCTTTACTATCCCACCGAAAATCTAATCGAGAACTTTTTCACTCAAAAACAGTATCATAACGGTGACGACCTACTCCGCGATCCTTATATCTCCAGAACCGACGAAGCAAAAGAAGGGAATATTCAGTAGTGGTTCATCCTCCAGCTCCAGCTCCTGGTTCGGTTTCTTCTCCAAGCTTTTCCTCTTCGCAGGTGTGTGTGTAGGTGGGTACTACGGCTACCAAGAATACCAAAGACGACAGCGTGGCTATGGAGGAGGGAACTTCGGGCTTGGGGGCATGGGGCGTGGAGGTGGATTTGGTGGATTCGGAAGTGGACCATATACAACAAATAAACGGGCTTTTTAATCATGGCTGTAGCATATTGACCTACTTCCCACCTTGTCCTTGGGGTACAAACTCTGATGTTTCAGAACGAGCTTCATTCATCAATAACGGGTACATAAAATCAAACGTCTCTTCTGTGATACGATCGAGGATGTTGATACAGGGTACTTGAGGAGGTATCTACTTGCAGGATAAGAAAGGCTATTGCTACTGACTACACTACTATGTATGTAATACTAACTACTACTAATGCTACGTAAAAATGAGAATAAGATGTGGAGTAAGAATACCAAGTTGGTGTACACTTAAGTGGAACATCCAACCAAAAACATGAACAAAAGATTGGTGCGTAGGTAATGGGAAAAAGGCGAAAAGGATCGCATATGCGGGATGAAGTGAACTACTACTACGACGAAAGATCCAGATGCAAGAGATGGGGCGAGAGGAGAAAAGCAAAGGACGACGGATACGAGACACAAGGGGGACAAGAAGGATATTAATGAGAAATTTGCCGGCAACCGCGTGATTCGCAATGCCAGTCGGCACGTTCAGACGCCGAAACGTGAAGCAAGCCGCTCCTGGATAGCAGGAGGAAATGATGCCGTTTGAGCGGCCCAGGCTGCAGGATCATGCTGCTGGAAACCTTGAAGAAGTGTCTGGAACATGCTGAAAAGCTCAGGTGACGGCGTGTTCCAACGAACAACCGAGTTGCAGAACCAAAGCAGACTCTATTGCATAGAGCAGTGGTCAATATCCTGGCAGCATTGAAGGGAGAGGAACACATACCTTGGAAATACCAGCAGGATTGGTTTGAACAAGGGTACAAAATCCACGGAAAGCGGAATCCTTCTCTTCGTTATCTCGAATTTCATAGAGAGCTTGACACCACGCCTGGGCGAACTCGGGTAGATGTGGGGCGACAAGGCCCGGGTGCATTAGACCAATGCGTCCTATTGACACTGCAGCATTCTCGTGAAGACTGCGAGGCGCTTTCGGGTGCAGAAGGATGGGGATCAGACGCGCGATCAGAGGGTTAACCCACTGCTGGAATTCACGATCATCTGAAATATAAACAGTTATCGATTGTGAACGAGATTAAAGTATCTATAACTCGTACCACGTCCGTAGCGGAGCGCCACCTCGCCAACAGACCATGCGGCATTGTTAGAAGCAGAAATGAACTCGAGCTTGGGTTCCGGATCAAGCTGAAGGATCAACTCTGCCATAATACCAGGCATATGTCCGCGCAACAAGCTGAAGCATCCCATGGCTAGATCACCGACAAGAGCGTACGCAGACTGTCGCACAGGTGCCTGAGGATGCTTGAGGCATACAGTAAGAAGATTCAACAAATTCGGCTGGCTGATCTGTATCAGTGGCTCGAGTTGTGGCCCAAGACCTTGTGTGAGGCCAGAGAGGAGATCGAGAGCGACAACAAGGAAAGACTTGTCGGGCTCGTCAAGCTCAGGATTTTGTTGATACCGCTGATATTGCAACAGCGAGTTGTGTACGATATTGTTGCATCGTTCAAAGACAGGACTGGCGTATGGAAGGAAAGCTTGACCCATTGCTATGGTGACAGATGCAAGGCACTGAAACTCGGTCAATCTTAGGTACAATAATTCCAGAAAAGCCGACCCACCTCGAGCAAAGGAATCAAATTCTCGTCATCGTCCTTCAATTTACTCCACTTGTTGGTCAAGGGAGGCATCAGGATTTCGACATAGCGAGGGTCTTGCAATGCTCTCCCTACGGCGTCGGCCAGGGTACCAACAGCATCATACAGGATCAGCATGTTCTTATGTTGATAAAGGTCAAATGCGAATACAAGGTTACGAAGGACGGGCTCGAGATATGGAACGAGCAGAGGCCCAGCATCTTCTTCAAGCGTGGCAAAAGCACTGCAACCAGCCTCTTGAACACGCTTGTTATTGTCCAGAACCATTCGAAGAAGCTTAAAAAATTTCAGATTCGCCAAGAAACTGAGGACATTCCGAGACTTCACTTACACCTTCCATAGTAGGAATAAAATATCGGCTCTTGTGCTCTTCGGAAATGTCCTGAGTGGTCCAGCTGGCGTAACGCCCGAGTGTCCAGCAGGTGATGGACCGCACCAGGGGCTATACCCTAGTTAGCTGATGTTGATCCAGTCAATTTGTAGCTCTTACCTTGGGATCGTTGAGAGTGTTGATAAGATAAGGGACCAGGGTCGAGAGATGGGGCTCAATCGCCTCAATGCATCCTGAAATGAATCTTTGGTAAAATTCTCATAGCACAAGCTCGAGCCTACCTTCAGCCATGGCTCCCAACGCAAGGATTCCACTCTCCCTCTGCAGCCAATCATTACTCCAGAGTTTATCCTTCAAAGGCGCAAGAAGAACATTCATGAGATCCGCGCCAAATCTCACGGCAAGGACGTCAAGGGCGGCAGCCGCGCACTTCCTCAAGTTCCACTCCGTCGACATCTCGTCCGCGAAGTCATCGTCATCGCCATCGTAATCATCATCCTCATCAGAGTCGAGCTGCTCTTCGCCGTACGCACCGATGCGTGGTTTGGGAGGTGCGTCGCCACCTTCAGAGGCATCCTTTTCGAGGCCATGGGTCTTGCCTCCATAATGGCGGGGCTTGATGTCCTGCTCCTTGTCGGGTACGGCAGCATCCTCTGCGTCTCCTTCCAGCCATAATAAATCGTCTTCCCCATACACCATACAATCTAATAAGACCGGAGCTACCTTGCCAAGTAATGGATGGAGATAGACTGCCAAATCGGCGTCTTCGGCGAACGTGAGCCAGAACTCACATGCCTCCAAAGCCACGTTCTCATTCTTATCCTTTGTAGAGTAGAGCATGTACTCTGCAACATTGGGCATTTCTGGCATGAGTTTCTCTGGGCGCGCTGCCAGAAGAAGTACCAGGGCTTGGCATACATGTCGGCGAACAGAAGGGTCGTCGTCAGAGGCACATTTGAAAAGACAAGCTATAAAGCTATCAATGTGCACGAAGAGCGACTGGCAGTTGATCGGTACGAAATATGACAGGCACGCCACGGCGTGCGAGCGCATCTTAGCCGAGGGATGCTCCGTCAGGCTCAGGAATTTGGGTATCATATAATCCAGAGGACGGGTACCACCGATCTCGACATCCATCTTGCGAGGGTAGTCCTCACAGGCCTTTTCTAAAGCATTGAAGGCTGCCTAGGATAGGATTAGTATCGGGCTTGCCAAACAAAGTAGAGCTAGAATTAAAAAAAAAGGTAACAGCTTAAGTGGAAGACAGTTAGCTGCCGAATACGTTCGACAGTTGCTTGGGGCTTCTTTGCAAGATGAACCATCAATAGGAACTTACCTCTTGCTTGTCCAGATCAGTTGAATCCAACGCGCCTACCAGCAGCTGAAGACACTCTGGCCAGTTCTTAGGTTCTAAAACACCAAGGAATGCCACAATATCTTGGCTGGCTGCATTACGAATCATAATAGAGCTATCATTGAACGCCTCAAGGACTGCTGCCTTGACGAACTGGGCCACTTCGGGGGGTGATGACAAGATCAAACGCGAATTATTCTTGAGCAAATATCCAGCTATGGTTCGGATACGATCCTCCTCCTGGGTCAAGCTGCTAAGGATGTAGGCGAGATAGGCGATGTACTCTGGTGCGCGCGTAAACTGGTTTAGTTTCTAGAAGGGATAAACAACATCAACGATCCAGAAAAAAATGGAAATAGCGTGAATTGTGACACAAACCTGAGTGATAGAGCGCTGTACAGCGGTGTTCATGTCGGTAGAGTCATGGATGGTTTGTAAGATTTCCTGGAGACCGGAGGGTTGGGGTGTCCAGGAAGTCATTTTTTAACCTACGAAACGCGTTAAACAAGAAAAAAGAGGGCGTCGACGATGGAAAACGAAGAACCTGGCAGTCGGTGGAAGAAAGTTGACCTTGGTGGACTCGATATCTTCAGCGAGATTTCTTTGTATGTTTCTGTTTATGCCACCTCTCGTCACAGATGTGACTCTCACGTAATCTGATCGATCTGTGTGTGCGTTCTGGAAGCTCTGGCCACATGTTCAAATAGAAACAGCACAGCTGGCGATCCCTTCACATCCAAACTACAGTTTGAGGATGTTCAACATATACGTACTTGTCACACTAAGTTTGTAAGAATCGATTGGACTGATAACATATCGCATAAACTACCGAATACATTAGATTGAGTATTAATAGACAGCTCTCTAATCGATTACGAAAAAGTAACATCGTGATAAAATGATTCGTCACCGATTTCGACCCCCCTTGTCCATCTAAGGAGAGAATTAATCTAGACTGATCTCTTGAGAAAGAGTAGACTAAATTGCAATTTTTATTTCCGTATGAATAATCACAGCTTCATTAAGCCTCCAGAGCCATCTGTAGTTGCCGGGGTCGCTGTTCCAGAACTGGAGATCGGAGATCCCGCCATGCTTTGAGAGGGGAGATCGGCAGAAGGCTCTAGCATGTAGGCATGCAGGAACTTCAGCCACTGTTTCTTTGATGGCACAAAGTGACCTAGACAAAGGAATTGGGCTGCTCGCTTTATAAAAAAGAATAAAGGCCTACCTCCATCATGGTACTCAACACGCCCTTTTGTCGAAGCAGCTACTAGACTCTGTGATCTCTCTTCAGTTACGATTATGTCTGTCTTCCCAATCACATGCAAGGTAGGCGTTGAATATTGATCATTGAATAAAGGATCACAGAAGGGATCGCGAAGTCGAAACCCTGAAACCGCGATACAAAACAGGCTGATGATACGTGATATCTAGACAGTAATCACGGCATGATGATAATGTAGTGACTCACAAGGGCGGATGTAGAGGCTGATTGTCGATCAGGAATGGAGGGGCATAATGTGGCCTTTCCAACTGCGGAGGACTCCGGTGAGCGTAGAAGAAAGAAGGATCGGAGCACGTGGACCGGCGTACCAAAGAGGCTAGTAGAGCAGCAAACGCTGCACCTTGACTAAATCAATGTCAGAGTTAATCCAAATGGAAGTCATCTTCAACTCCCAGATTGAAAGCGAACCTAAAGCCCAAAACGCCCTAAGATCGGCATCAATACAAGTTAGTCTTCCAATGCTGAGAACGAGATGCGCAGACAAATTTACATCGAATCTGCGAGTCCTCAACACATCGCGGATGAAAGCTAGCGACTCGCTCAAGCCATACGAGACCGTCTTGTCTGGATTTGTCCTCCACCAGGCTCGCGGCTTCAAAGCAGGATCGTTAGCAGCATTCGTTGCCTCTGCAGCGCCAAAAGAAGCAGCACTTGACCCAGGAAGGTCGGCAGGTTGCAGAATATGGGGTGCATCGACGAACACTGGGGATAATGTAGAGTTGGAATGGGTGATATGACAAATCCATACCAAGTTCGATGCTGTTTTCGCACTGTCTTCTGAGTGCACCAAGCTAAGAGTACATTGTATGCGCTGTGAGTATTCCTACGAAAAGAATTATTATGACGCACCCGTCTACTAAAGATTGAGGCGTTCTGGGAGTATCTGATCAAGGTTTAGGGAGCTGAAGGTGGTGGTATCATGAAAATGCAGATACCCATGTAGGACCAGGACGGTCCGTTTGGCAGTCATCAAGGACTTTCTATAGATTCAAGGCGAAGAAAGAAGCAGTGTTGACCAGCAACAATATCAAGTGACTCTTTTCTTATGGGAGAGATAGTTTCACTAGAAGACCGCTGTTTGTGGTTGCCGGATCTAGACGTAATCTTATCCAGAGGTCGAAATTGCGCGTGTTTATGGACATGTTTATGTAGTTCATTACATTGATTCTATACCTTGGGTATATATAATTATTTCCATGGACGGCGCAATACGACATGTAGAAAGACCTCCATGCATATTACCCAGTCTACTCAGAAAACCCGTCGTCTTCCCCTGTCGTCGTGAATTTTTCCATCATATTACTGACTCGCTCGTACACAGCAAAGACGATGGCCTGCCCAGGTGCAACACGGAGGACACGAGGAGTTATACCCTTATAAAATGACCTGAAGCCCTCCTGTCTCCACATATCCGAAGCGATTACAAATATACGCTGGAATGCTGACACACCGGGCGCGGCGGTGGCCTTTTGAAGTCCTGAGATGATACGGATAGAATGTTAGAATGTTAAAGGAGAAAGATAAAACACCACGAACGGGTTTTTATTGTGTCGATTGGTGCATTCGAGAAGGGACCCATGGCTCCAGAGATAAGACCGATGAACATGTGCTGGTAGGAGGGAAGTTCGACCAAGTCTGGTTGGAACCGATGCGCCAATTTTTTGAGCTCTTGATAAGCCGTGAAATTCGCACCTGAAGAGGAGAAGTGCAATGAATAACCATGAGTCGACCAGAAGGTGGCTAACATACCCTGATTCGTGGCTTGTCGTAGTGCAGTCAATGATACGCCACGATATAGCGTCGCAAATCCTTCTTCACGAATGATAGTATATACCGCGTGACCTGCATTACGGTATCGGGGCGAATCAAGAGGATCGGCTAACGAATGTTGTTGTGCCTGCAATCTTATCTTGACCACTTCCATAGGATTGACGACCAAGACAGCTTCCGTTGTACCAGCACCCAACCCGGCTGATGCCCGAAATCAAGCAGTTGCCGACAAAGGTAATCAGAAGAAGGCATACCAAGAAAGATGCCGCCGACACTGGTCTTCCCCGTCTTTTTGTCAGCAAGCCACCCCTTATACGCCTCAAAGCTCGCGAACCGGATTGCCATCTTGGGCACGATACCAGACAAGACGGCACCAAGACCTTTGTAAAGCGCAAGAGGCGTTTCCCGTCTCACGATGTACGCTGCAGTTCCGAAGACTCCTCTAGGCTTGGTCTACGCTACCTTCAATCAGGGACGCGCCGATTAAATAAAAGAACACTCACCCCTGGAGCCCGCCCGGACTTGGAGAGCTGCATACGCACTTTAATCGTGTCGAGTGGTTGACATACTAGCTATGCGAAAAAAAAAGTTCGTGTCAAATGAAGGATATGATAGGAGCCGGAAGGTACTCACTGCTTCGCATGCACCAGCGATACCTCCGGCAGTGATATGAGTCGCGAAACCGACAGGTTTTTTGTTAGAAGAGCGAGACATGGAAACTATGGGAGATGGGGTTGATGGTTAGCCAGAAATAAGCGCGACGGGATCGGGAGTAACAGTGTATTTAAACATTTGAAGCCGTTGGAGAGGAGCCATCAAATAACATGTGAATGCGTCTGGAGCATAACCGGATTTGCGGCCGATGCCCGCCTAAAAACCGCCTGCCTTGAGCGCTCGGCTCCAGTCATTGAATTATTCATCCCTGCGGACTACACGCCATATCAACATCTTCGAGGAGAGCTATATTACACACTGTGTACATCACCATACACTAGAAGTAGAGTACCGGTACCCCCACCTCTTAGCCCTATATCCGGCGGTAAAAACTCAATTCATTCATTCCATCTCCATCCCTGCGGAAACCTACCCTTTTTTCCACGAGGCAAACTACTGTTTGAAGTCTCCACAATAGACCCCATACACCAATTTCAATCGCTTTTGATGAGGTCATTTGATGAGGAAAACTTTTTCTTGGCCTTGACCCGGAAAAGTCCGCTCGGCCCCCGTTGAGTGCAATTTGTATCTATCAGACTGACCTCCAGACTGTTTTTCGCCTGGGCATCTCCACATTAGTATTATGTCGCTGATAACAGGGAGCGTGGCTGGTCAATGAGGCTTGCAGCGTGTAGTACAAAGCACCACCTGGTGTCTGACACTTGTTCCAAGAGGGGACAGACACCACAAGGTGATCAGAAGTAAAAGGTTGTTGAAATAGGGAAACCACACTGGCTGTACTGACAGAACCTGTGACGTCGACGTTGGGGATGTCCAGGGATAACTCAGGGTCCAATATTAAGGCCACCTCATGGTGGTAGATTGATCAGGTGCAAATCAAGTGAAGATAGATTATCTCGAAGATAAGGAATGTGTCAGTTGCTTAGTCAGGCACAAAGAAGGATCCCCTTCCAGGACATTAAGGGTAGTATTCTGCTATAATGAGTAAACCCACACAGATATAAATACAGGCATTTTTTTCTTCCACCCATGAGGTCCCCCCACTTTTACCCTCACCCACTCTCCACCTAGGACATTTTTTCAGCTCAGACTTCTCCCTGTCATCAACCATGCAAGCCGGGCCGTCCAATGCAGCTCCGCTCCCGGCCGTCCAAACTTCACAAATCAAGAAGCGCTGTCATCAACCATGCAAGCCGGGCCGTCCAATGCAGCTCCGCTCCCGGCCGTCCAAACTTCACAAATCAAGAAGCGCCGAATTCCTCAAGCCGGCATCGCTATTATGGAAGGTGAATCACCGAGTCACCCCGGATGGGTATCATCAGGCCCTTATTCTCGCATTTTCAGCATGGCTAAAACAACATGGTCCAAATCCCACAAAAGAGGATTGTAATGTAATGTTATCCCATATCAGGGTCAGTTTTCCAAATTCCACAGCCGCAGAAAAAGGAGGCCTTGTCTCACATTCAGTTTCTTTGGTCAAATGAACAGCTTATTCCCGGAGGAGAAACTTATGATGAAAAAGGCATACACGACTGGTTTAAACGGCGGAGACGAACTGCAAATCTTCCTTGTGAGGCACCTTGTCTCACTTTTGCACGGTTTCACTCAGAAAACCTCAGATCCATCGCTGTCCCCGAAAGCCATCAAACATCTCAATATACTGGCTTTCTCTAATCCCTTTCCCTTACCTAATTTAATTGCGACATGGGCAGACTTGCTCCACGCGAGTGTGGATGACGTGACAAAATGGCTCGCCGAACACCGTTCTCCTGCCCCTCATTTACCAACGCCTGTCTCAACATCTCCCGAACCTGCGTATGAATACCAACATCAATCCATGATCAAAGTTGATCCTACAAACTCGCCTGTAATCCCTTCACGTACCGTGCCTAGCTTCTGCTCTACACATGTGAGTCCCTTTGCAATTCACGTTGATCAAATCTCTTGTACAGTCTTTTGAACCTACATATAAACTACAGGCTCTGGAACCGCATACACTTTCGGACCAGCAACTGATCGATGCCATATCAGAAGCGTCACGGCTTAAGAATACTGTTACGATTATCCCGAAAACTCTAAAAGAGTTTGAATCAATGTTTGAGCCTTACCGCGCCCGTATGGAAAACATCATACACCAAAACGAAGCCTATCTGCAACCGTAGATTTTTGGGATACTGCAAGACATTGTAAGTCTCCTATCATCTTGGTTACAGTGGCTAGACTCACAACTTTTTAAGTTTCTAGCTTTCTTTGACAATTGCAACCAATACTTGTAATGCCATTACTGACACTTATACCACCAACAATCACATGGCAATAAGACTACAGCTGTAAATTATATACCAACCAAGCACTCAACCGTAATATGTAACAATGGTGTCCCGAGAGTTAAAGACGCCAATCTTTGAAAAACTCGGAGTCCTTTTGAACAAAAGCGATCATGAAATCTGCGACAGAACCACCTTCGGCATCTGCATCATCTTCAACTTCAAGCTCCTCATTCGGCACATTTCCACTCATACTTCGTGATGGAGGTTCCTCGGGGTTTTCTTGGTGGTCCAAAGATTCATTTGCTTCGCCCCCAAAGTCTGCCTCATCAGCACCCTGCATCGCAACCTCCTCTGTCGCGGCGACCGCTGCCGCACGGACATCCTCTGTATCCTCAAACTCTTCCAAGGCCTTGGATAGTGCACTTTGGTCGTTGAACAAAGAACGCCAATCGAATTCACCCTTTTGAATGACAAGATCATCCAATGATCGCTTCTGATTGGCTTTCCGAAGTAAAGCTTCTTCCACCGTGTACTGTGACACAAAACGATATATATGAACATCGCGAATTTGACCAATGCGGTGTGCTCTGCAGGTACCTTTGTCAGCTTGGGACAAGATATAATAACAAAAAAAGATAATACCGATCTTCGCACTGTTTGTCCATCTGTGGATTAAAATCGCTGTCGTAGAACACAACAGTGTCCGCGCCAGTGAGACTAGGAATAAAATGAGATTATGTTGCTTGTACACGATAGAACATGTCTTACTTGATACCGACACCCCCAGACCTTGATGAAGCAATGAAACAGAATATTCTTGGGTCAGCATTGAAACGTTCTGTGATGTATTGGCGATCTTCTATCTTCGTAGCACCATCAAGTCGAAGATAGAGGTACCCATGAAAGTTGAGGTAAATCTCCAGAATGTCGAGGATTTTTGTCATCTGTGTGAAGATGAGGATACGATGACCACCGGCCTTTTTCTCGCGTAGAAGGCGAGTGAGTTCTTGAAGTTTTCCGCAGTCATACTGAAGAAGCGATGGATCCGGAAACGCAATCTGTAGCTTCACAGCAACCTTGTGCAACACTTCATCACAACTGATTGGTAGGTCCTCAATAATGGCTTTACATCCAGGAAGCGCAAAACGCGGTAAATCGAGCGCAACGACGGCGGGAGTCACAAAAGCAAACTTTTCGATGATATCGGCCATGTCCTCAGCACGCTCAATGTAGGATTTAACCATCGAATTTACAACGCGCAGAGACTCCCAATTTCCATGACGGCCTTCCAAGGAAGGATTGGGCAATATTGGCTCATAAAATTTTGCAACGACGGCAAGCTTCTCCGAGCCGTAAATAGGTTCCGTTTTGCAACGAAGACGGTTCAAATACCCGATGTGTGACCAGCGAGCAATTGTCCTTGCACGCTCCATATAGGCAGAGTATTTCCGAAAGCCAATTATAGTTCTGAGATCTTTTGGAGGTGGTTCTCCAGGACTTTCTGATATGAAAGGTAGGAGTGAGGTAGCATCCAAAAGGCGTGTCGTAGTCGCAGCAATCAGCGTAACGTTTTGGTCGTCGATGAACTTCAATCCAAGGAGGCGGAGGTTCAAGCACTTCTCTGGATCCTGTAACAGGCGACGCCGTAGGAGAAGCTCTTTGATTTCGAAATCCGCCAAAGCCGATCGCTCCATAGCAAAAGATGTGACAATTGGCCGGACTTCAAAAAGATCTGGATGATTGCAGACTTTGCGCAGTTGCATAAGGATATTGGCAATCTTTTGATATACACCAGATTGTAAAGCATCACGAGTTTGGGCACGGGCCATGAACTCATCGTAGAGGAACCGCTGACGTTTTGACAGGGGGCACACAACGAGATGGTCGTACTTGCTAGGTAATTCTCTTTCAACGTCTCGTTTCATTCGTCTTAGGAGATAGGGGCGCAAAACGGTATGCAACTTGGCAACGCGCTGCATAGTAGCGTCGTCATCAGCATTTCCCATCTCGATCGCCTTTTCAACGGGATCTGATTGGACGTCAGAAAGAACACAAAAATAAAGATAGCAAGCTTACTCGAAAACCAATCAGCGAAATCCTTCAAGCTCGCAAAATTTGCACCCGACATCAGGAATTGCAGTAAGGCCCAAAGCTCCGTGAGGTTGTTTTGGAGAGGTGTTCCAGTCAGGAGGAGTCTTCTGAAGGAACGAAACATAAGAAGGATATTCCACCGCTGGGACTTAAAATTCTTGATCATATGTGCTTCGTCAAGGATCAAATAATACCAAGCTTTCCTCTTGAAGATGTGGGCATCCCGACTGGCGAGAGTGTAAGACGTGATGCAAACGTTAAAGTGATATTTATCGCTCCAGCCTTGCCGAAGCTCTTTGCGGCGTTTCTGACCACCATGATAACTCAGGACCCTGAACCCAGGAAGAAATTTTTTGAATTCCATCTCCCAATTCAACAGTACACTCGTTGGTACGATCTGCTCAAAACGCTCAGGGTAATGTACCAAAAAGATATATGCGACCTACAATGAGGTGCGGTCCCCATATTCCCCTATCACAAGCGAGATGGGCTAACAAGGCAATCGTTTGGATGGTCTTTCTAAGGGTCAAGAGTAAGACAGCTATATGCAGCGATCTAAAATCAAGACAGACCCTAGCCCCATTTCATCTGCAAGGATCCCATTCAAGTTATTAGTGTGAAGGCTAGCAAGCCACTCTAGTCCAGATTGTTGATATGGTCGAAGATTGCCTCTCAATAATAAAGGCGGGAGAATTCTAGCATCAGTACTCCAATCAACGGGAGCTACTGCAAAGGGCTTCAAGTACTCCACTAAAGCAGTTTCATCTTCCTTTCCGGCATTCTTTGTGTTTTCGTCGCTAGACGTTTCGCCTGAAACCTCCCCAGCTTCCAATGAGCCGCAAACAGCACTTTGTATTTGAGATTCGTCCTCATTACCCAGCACGTCCATTTGTGGCACGCTGCCAGAAACGGTATGAGGACTCGTGGGATTAGGCGAAGGCAAAGGAGTGTCGGCATTTGGATGCGTAACTATCCTATCTGGGGGGTCGGAGCGGTTGTCACCAGCATCGAGAGAAGCACATGATTGCGGAGACCAAATATCTTTGGTAGATTCAGAGAATAGATGATCGGCAGGCGATGCGGCAGATGTAGATGACTGATGGTGACCGTCAGGGTCTTCGATATCTTCCTCAATAGAATCAAGCTTAAGAGGGGTGTCTGACGATATTGAAAGTGGAATGACAGAAACAGATGGCGAGGAAGGGTGATGCTGGGATTCCATGTTGATCGACTCCGGAAATGGCAGAGACAGCGACGTGGTCGGAGATGATAAGATGTCTCTTTCCGAGCTTGCAGCCAGATGAATATTAGGAGGACGTAGAGAGTGTGGTGAGGAACTCGAGGGCTCCAAATCCAGCAAGTTCCTGGTTGGAGCGATTGACAACCCATGAGGCGTTTCATTATCAAGGACAGAGGGAGAACGGGACGCCACAATCTCACTCGGAAGTATTCCAGTCATAGGTTGAGAACTGCCTAGCAACGCTCGGGTTTGAGCATCTTCTGCGTCAGAGTCATCAGCGTCGTCAGTATGAGATAGCGCCTCGCCGGAATCACTTCCTACGGAACCCTTGGACGCTTCATCTTCCTTTGCCTCATCCACCACTTCCTCGTCATCGATGTCATCGCGTTCATCAGTACCCTCTCCTTGATTTTCCTCTTCGGAACTCGCACTTTCGTCTTCGTCTCCATCGTTTTCTTCCTCATCGGAATCCCAAGCCCCATATGTAAGAGATATGCTGCTTGAACGGCTACGAAGATGTCCGCCTCGAGTTAAATCGCCTTGCTGAGTCTCTAAAAGTTGCCCACTCTGATCTAGAATGGCGTCTAGATGTTCACGACCACGACGAACCTCCTCGGCTTCTTGTTTGAGCCGCTCCTGCTCTCGAATATGCTATCAGTTATACCAATGTCAGATTCACGCTCCAACAAAGAGCAAAGACAAGCGTACGAAGACCGCTTTTTTCCATTCATCAGTGACCATACGAATCGTAGCTTTTGCCAAGGCTCGCAACCTGCGTTCTTCCTGAATCTTGAGCTTCTCCTTCATTGCTTCTTGACCATCCCAATATCCCCGGACAGCCTTCGCCCACTGATTAGCAATCTGCTGCCCCAATGACTTTTTTCTCCAAACTTTGCCGATGTGACATGCAGCATCAACGACACAGTCCCAACGATCTTTTGATTGTCGCGTTGGGGTCAGAGACTTTCCCATGTCCTCTTCATTGTATCGGAATGTTTCATTAAACATTGGTAGGAAGCCCCCGTTCTTTTGAAGTCGCTCTGCGCGTTCTAATATTGACGCGTCTGCTTGCACTTGACGTTCCAAAGTACTCTCTCCCACATCGTTATCGTTGAGAGAAAAGTACGACCTTAGAAAGGTATCTACAGAAGAGTTGAATTCCACTGGTGGAGGTCGCTGTTGGGGATTAGTAATAGGAGGCGCAGGTCGACGAACGAGAAGCTTGACGCGTTTAATCTTCGGTATGGCTGGAGGTGCAGAGATAGACATCAGTTCATATCCTGAATGGATGCGCAGCTTTGGAGGAGGTGAAGGCGACTGTACCCCAAACCAATCAGCGATTTATCAACCCATGCAACGAAAAGTCACCACTTGAACAGGCTTGTCCGTGCCGATCACTTTTTCATTGTGCGATTTAAGCCTTCCGCTTCTGCGGCTTTCGATGAAAATGGACTCCTGGCCCTTTTCATTGGCCAACTTGCGTTTCTTCATTGGCCTGCTTGTGGCTTCAACGTCATCGTAAGGGTGCCTACGAACAACGATCACAGAAATAGCTTCTTCTGTTGATGTCGGATCGTCATCGAATATGCTAAGGTTAGCACGCTCAGGAGGCCGTTCCGCGACGTGCCCTTTTGCCTTCAAGACGATGGACTTTGCAGCATCCTGTACAAAATCATCGTTCGTCGAAGTACTCGCTCCGACTCTGGATTGCTTCTTGGGTGAATGAGTAACGGACGCGAGAGTTGGAAACGACGCCGAAATCAATGGTGTTTTTAAAAGCTGTTCCTGCTCTGTACGAGTACGCCGAGTTGAGCGTGTAGAGGAAGGAGCTGCTTTGTCAACAAGGTTGTAAAGAGACATCTTGTACTAATCAAAGGTCCATAAACGTGTTACATTATGTTCCACGGAATGACATACATTTTGAAAAACTTTTGAGTTGTCCGTCTTGGCTTCCTGCAGAGTTTCTAAGTGCCAAAACTAAGATCGAACATTGGGCATACTTTGGGATTGAAGCCAACCATGTTGATGAAGTGATCCATATGGAACATTTCTCGAACCTTCGAGCCTCATAAGACGGATACAGAGGTACAGGTTCACAATAGGGCGCGAAACGTACCAATGTGTCATGACGATCCACCACCGTTTGAAGTTGCTTTTGTTTTTGAGATATCAAATCCTCCCTCTCTCCTTCAAGGGCCTCCTGAGTTACCTCAGGAACCTTCTGAGAACCACCCTGCTTTGCATTGCCTCGAGCCCTGCCATGCTTCCTCCTGTCGCCTCCAGTCGCAAAACCATGATCCTGTGCTTCTTGATCCTTGTTACCTTGTAACCCATTAACCGACATGCAGGTCAATTCCGGCTGTCTGATCCAAAGCTCGCGACGGCGGTGCGCGTTACCAGTAGACTCCGACAAGTCAAGTTGGGAAAATCAAATAACGACACTTCAATCTCCTGAAATTCGAGATGGTTTGTCAAGCTTCTTCGACGCAAATAAAGCTAGACGCGAACTGAAAGCGATGGAATGATCCAAAATAACAGTCGAAGCACGCCCCCTGGTGGATAAAGGTAAGTATTGGTTTTGTATAGCATTATTTTTTGCAAGTGTGATGTGTATTTGGTTGACAAATAGGGTTATTGCTCGGCATTGACGTACATACACTTATATCATAAGCATACATAAAAGTGTACAAGACAGATTTCAGCGACGACCGGATCGCCATAATGAACCAAGGGTAAGATACAAGTAGCCTGGGTACTAGAAACACGTAATAACGTTCTGTTGTGCATTGTGTCATACATACTATCAACCAATTGCCAATCGCAGCAAGTCGTGAAAGCGCAGGTATTGATGTGCAACGCTATTGTCCATTGATGCCGTCGTGATAATTGACCTGCCGTGATTTTTTTGGTAGGTCCCAAAGTCTTGCTGTGTTGCATCTATGGCATATCACCTGCATATTCGAAATCTGGGAAAGCGGAACCAAATGTATCAGGTCCAGGTTGGCCGTATTGCGCTGCAACATTGTCTTCTGGATATTGATCAAAACTTGGACAGACGGGTCAGCAGGACGACAGAAACGGGCTTGAAGCAGAAACTCACGCGCTGGCATCTCCATCGCCACTGATCCTGGGAAGATATGGAGCCGTGATCTCACGAGCTTGTAACTTAGCCCAGTCCACCTCCCGGAACCATGGATGAGCAAAGACATCTCCAGCACCGTGCCGCATGTTTCCGTAGCGCTTCGAGGGGTCGCTTTCCATGAGCTTCAGAATCAGATCTGTTGCAAGATTATTAAAGGGTGGCCATTTGATGAGACTTGGACCATTCAGAATGCGCTCGTAGAGAAGAACAGGATTTGGGTCGGGATGGTGATATGGCGGAAGTCCTGAGAGCATTTCAAATATCAAGACGCCAAGCGCATACCAATCAACACTCTTATTGTATCGTTGTTGGTTAACAACCTGAATAGATTGGAAGATGTGTGGGCTGATATAATGGACACATTACAAAGTACGAACCTCGGGCGCGAGGTAGTCGGGGGTACCACATAATGTCCACGTCGTTGAGGCGCAAGGTTTCGCGAAGCCGAAGTCTGCAACCTTGATATGTCCATCGTGGTTTAGAAGGATATTTTCTGGTTTCAAGTCGCGATATATAATATTGACACTATGTAGATGATTGAGCGCTAATGCGACTTCCGCGGCATAGAATTTTGCCACAGGGTCAGGGAATCTCTAAGAAGTGAGGTTAACAGGAAGGCCATCCAGGAGAGCGCCGCACTCACATTGGACCTGCGTAGAAGAGTGAAGAGTTCGCCGCCTGGTACAAAATCCATTACCATATAGAGGTTTGTTTCATCCTGAAAACAGCCCCAGAGGTTGATTATGAAGGGATGTTGTACGGCCGCAAGAATATGTTGCTCGTTGTTAGTGTGTTCTACCTGCTTTAACTTGACAACTTTCTCTTTATTCAAGACTTTGATAGCATAGAACCGCAAGTTGTGTTTGCTCCGTACTGTGATAGACCGGAACTCGGACTAAAGAGCGGAAGCAGATAAAACCAGGGACGTACCAAGGTGAACCCTTCCGAAGCTTCCAGTACCTAATGTCCGTTGGACGATGAAGTCAGAGAGACGGTATGAGCCCGTGGACCTTTTTACGACTCGCTGTGCCAGCAGCTTCGTTCCTTCCTCTACACGCTCCAAACTACCTTCCCACTTGCCGCTCCATCCACTGATAGATGTTCGCGTGGTTGATATTGATCTTCGATAGTCAGACTGCGAGCTGGAGCTATATGAGGACGATATCGGAGTCGGAGGAAGCTGCTCCTCATAGTCTGATGTCGACGATTCCTCCTCAATGATCTTAGGGTGCCCGAGATGCGAGCCGAATTTACCAGCCATTCGTCTGATAGATATCATGGAAGGAGCACTGAAATGAATCCAGACGAAACGAATCAAGCAAAGGAGAATACGAGAGATGGTGACAGAGAATGACACAAATTCTCAAAGCGAAGCGATCCCATATGAACATCTTGTCATTGTTCCTTTAGGCTTACCCAAATTTGGTTGACAACAAACAAGTTGCCTCGAGGCTCATATAGCCGGTGCTGAGCAACAAGACTACTTTCTGCTGAGAACAAGGACAAGTTTACATTACGCGAGGGCTTATTTCCACGGACTCAGTAGCTATACTAGGCACCCATTTCACCTTTTCGTCGACCCTAAGGCTGTCATCTGACTGTAACTGAGGGCCAACAGTCACCTGAGTGGAGGTTTGATAGCTGATGTGATTCACAGTCGTTGATAAGTATCTGCAACCGTCGTGGTCATAATCAGCCCTAATTCTATGCGAACAGCAAATGGGTTGGCCATCGCCCAGACTGATAGAGTACAATTTATCAGATCCCGGGACACACTGTACCTGGTGTCAGATTAAGGTTTCATTCCCATACCTTGTGTGAAGTTAGTCGAAAGTACTGGATAGAAGACTAGGTTCCAAAACTGAGAGCCTACTAATGAAACTTATTTGAACCTTCACATCACCCGCTTCCCTGTGCTGGCAGCCACTGAGCTGGTGGTCTAAGCCGTATCCGCTGGCAATCGAGGTTTATTAACATTGAATTATCACCGACATTCCTTGATTGATTGTCAATTGATTTTGAATCAATACTCCCCCTTGTAATTAGCCATCGGCTACCAAGTTTATTGTGGATCGCCAGAGTTGATGGACAACCTTTGCTTCTTTCCCTTTCTCTATCCAATTATTTTAATCCTAGTGAGTATGTGTGGGGTATGTAACGTCGATTCAACACTAGACCCTGCGCGCTGCGCCACATCGGGGACTGCAGCAATTGACTTCATACGTTAACAGAACGAGTTGATGAACTGAATGGACTTCGTCGAAACGTACCGGAAAATTCACTTGGATTGGAAACCAAACGTGCAGGATCCATATAGACTTCGGCCATTATGTGATCATTGGAATAGATGGTTACAGACACCAATTAAATCAGGTGTCTCGCCGTCGACTCGGGTGTCAGGTGTTCGACGGTCTGAGCCATGATGCACGGCTGTCAAATTCATCAATTGACCAAGTAACAGTATAAATTATACCTGGACAATGTGTCTACGGAAGAACTTGACTCCCAAATCCTTCAAGTTTGCGGTCGTGTGCACGCAACTCTGTCTCCAAGCGGAGCATTCTTCCTATGGCCGGAATCCTCATTTGGCAAGGTACTTGGAAATAGCTCCTCCCATGCCGAGATACAACTGTCCAGGATGGATAATTCACCTATCACAAGTGTGAGCGCCTCTCTGGTCAGTTGCATATCGATGGGTAAATCCTTAAGCTTATTGCATGAGCGAGTAATCTTGCACAGAAGAAAGGTACTCACGTCCAGAACCTCATTCAGGTCACCAGACCCTGGGAGAAGCTTTTTTCCCAGCTGAGATTTTCGTGCTGAGCACAAACCGATTATCGAGCGAGCAACAGCAAGAAGCGTGGCATCCCTTCCCGAGGACTTCGGCAGCCGATTGATGCCCTCGACTTGATTCACACCCTCTAGGGCAAGTTGATACTCCAGAAGTGCTCTGAGATTGGTCATAGCAAGGCTGACTTGCTCTTCCATGCTACCTCGATCATCTCGCAGACATCGAGGCAGAGCAAGCAATGCCCAGAGTAGGTGAGAGACTCTTCCGTCGCTATCAAGGGAGAAGAAGTTTTTCTCCTTGTCTTCATGAAAAAAGATCAGACTAGACTCAGGGAAACGCATGCATAATCCATCTTGACCAAGGCGGTGGAGCACTGCCATCCAATGTGCTTTTACTTGAGCCACATCTGAAATTAAAACGCCAGAAAGATCGGCGCAAAACATGAGCGCCTCAGTGACATCCCAATCAATATGGTCATTGTCGTTAACATCAAGGGAAAACCCATATCGAGCCAGAAGCTGTGCATTCGTGAGGCCTTCACCATAAATATTGAAAACTTCTTCGCCAGGCATAATTTCAGTATTGGACACCATCTCGTAGTACGAGTCATAATTTACGACTGCGTTAGAGTGTGATAAATTGATCTTCCCGTTAGAAGGCATAAACTGGTTGATTGCTTCGTCGGCGTCATGAGGACATTCATGAAGGGACCCGCATCGCGAACAGACATGGAATTCGGTCTGTGGGGAAACTGAGTGTACTCGATAATGCAAAATATCGAAAAGGTACCTCGATGTGTACATGATTATCATGTGAATGATTAAAACTATACTGAAATCAAAGACTGTCACGGAGATGGATGGACTGGGCTTACGCATCGGCAATGGGAACCATAGAAAGACCATGGTAACTATCCACGAGGAATGCCCTTGAAGAAACAAGGCTATAAGCGTGATAGAAGCCTTTCAGCGATATCGTGGTTGCAGGGGCAAAAGTTCGTTGATTGAAATAGCGAAGGAGGAGCGGCTCCGCAACCGTTTTAAAGTAGTCATCCTACATGTTCGGATGATCAGCCAGGTAACTCTTTCGAAAAGGAAACTCACAATATCCTCCAGTTTTACGCCTGAATCGGAAGCGAGTAGTCGGCCCATCCCAGTACCTTCGAGCAATTCCAGTCCTTCAATTCCATCATTGTTGTGATTCATATTTAAAAAATCTTGGGTCCAAAAGAGGGGAATGGCGATTGTTTTTCGTGGAAGAGAC
>JAGDQM010008467.1:0-15258 GCA_017580835.1 Termitomyces bulborhizus
TCTGTCGCTTGACCTTCCTGATACTTGACGAAGAGGGCTTATACTTGAAAATTTTCGCTTCTTAAGAGGCCGAGTCGTGGAAAACCACGCGTCTCTATTCAATGGTTCCGAGTCAGAATGAAGCGACGGCGGACGTGCTCTATCCCAGACGGAACCTGGCATTGAACTTGGTGCGGCATAATATCCACCATAAAGACTAGGACGATCCTCTGAAGGATCGGCTTTTGGGGGTTGCGGCGGAATTCCTGGATATGTAGGATATATAAAAGGGGAAGTGGCATGAGTAGGAGTCGTCGTCAAGTTGTGTTGAGGCTGATTAGGAGGATAAGTAGGTTGTGTACTATGATGATGATAGTTGTCATTGATTGGAGTTCTATCGGAATGAGTGCTGGGAATGGTAGTCAGAGGACTCCTTCCTCTTCTTCGTCCTGAAGGTGGAGGGGTTTCAAAGGGTTCACCATCAAGATCGTTCGGAGAGTGTACAGAGTCCGTGATGCCCGATTCGATATTCAATGAATCTGATGTGTAGATGGACTGGGTCTGAGGATGGTTGACAGGATAGCTGGGCATTGACTGATCTTCTTGGCGACTAGGAAACCGGACTCGTCCATCCATGGGGTTGTTAGACAAGAAGATCGACGTCCTGCCAAGAATCCTCCTTCTAGACCTCCCACGGCGTCCTGGCTGATCAAAAATGTCAATTCGAGTCAACCATTGGGGGACAGGACCAAAGCGTTCAGCAATTGAGATGGGTTCGTCGCCGATAGGTGTCACGTCTACGATGTAAATGGAAAAACTCGGGGAATAAGGGAAGAGGTCGATGTACTCATGACAGAGGATCCCGAGTGTCGAGCGGGGCTGGAAATATTTCCTATTCCACTTCTCAAGGAGCTGGGCAACGGCATCCTGAGGTCGCGGTGGATTAGAGCCACCATATAAAGGGCCAAGCATCGAGGATTGTCCATTCCAAACACGAAAGACTTCCTAAAAGACAACGTTTTGCATGATATTGATGATCAATGTGGAGCACATGAACGTACATGTATGAACTTCTCCCATTCCTCAAAAGTGAAACCACGTTCAATGAGGTAACCAGGCATCGCTTCGCTTACGCAGGTCTGAAATCGGAAATCTATGACTTTTGCCCGTTTGAACCATCTGGACGTGTTTTGCCGCATGATGTAAAAGGATTCTGGGACACTCCGGTCGTAGGACGCGTGAGGATAGTCCGAGTGAGCTTTTTCGAACTTATCATTTGATCGTTGCCGCCTTTCCTGCACCAACCAATCAAGTTCTTGCTTGAATTGCTTGTCCATTGAATCACCATATCGTCGCAGTGTGTTCATTATGAGAACAAAATAAAGGATGCCAACGCCAAGAATGGTTGAGATGGTGATACGAATAGCGAGTTCAGCGCGATTGGATAAGACAAGTGTACTTTCAAGTCCGTTCGTACCGGAGCGCCAAATGAATGCCATGATGCACGCGATATAAAGTATTATTGACCTGACCGAAAATTTTTTAGTGTTGATTATTTCAATTAACTTCGAATCTCCTTACCATGCCAACCACACTGCAGGCAAGGCGAGCAAGACCCAAACATTCCACCAGATGGACGTCTTGGTCTTCTGAGCCATCTAAGGACATCACCATAAATAAGGAACGAGGAGGAGGTTGGAGCCATACCTGAGCCCATTCCAATGCCTTGTAAGTTTTACGCATGTTGGCGAATCGGATGATATATATACAGCCATATAACAGACTCATCAGAGCACAGATGAGAGAGATCAAGGCACAATTTCGTGTGATAGGGTCGGAACCCGCAGCGTCAATTTGTAGTAGACTCACAATGGCCCTAGGAGGACGTCGTTTTAAGTTGTCGTGTCACATGAGGAAAGACTCACGAAAGCAGTAAAACGGAAACGATATTGAGGGTCTTCCACTCTCTCAGCAGAGAATCGATGAAGCCTTCCCAGGTAACTTTAAGTTTGGCGCCGGCAGGGCTCGTCAACTGGAGTTGTTGAATTGTTATCGAGCCCATTGCTTGAAGGGCCATTTTCTCTATTTCCGGCATCGTCATTTCTGCCTCTTCAAAGATACGCGCAACCCGAGACCAATAAAACATAGGCAGGCGTAAAAGGAAGTGCGAGTAGACTTGGCGTTGTAGATAATTAAAAAGAAATATAATCATCGTAAGGGGATTCCAATACGCGTACACAACATATTCGGGTGTCTCTAATGGCGGAGGTTTGAATGGGTTTACCGAAGTATACATGGTGGATGGAGTATCTTTCAAGTCCGATCCAGTTGGAGAATCAAAGCGTGGATGTATGACCTCATGTTGTGGGGGTATTACTGTGTGTAAGTCTTTTTTTTCTTTACCTTTACGAGAAGGAAAGGTTCCCTGAACATGGGGTAGAACCCCCGGAAGCGGTAGCGGTGAGATGAAACCGGGAACATGGGGCGAAAACGATGGGATGAAAGGGCCCGTTCCGGCTGGAGTTGACGGAGGTCTATAATCGCGACCTGAGGAAATAGAAGAGGTCGAAGGTATGTACGTGAACTGTTGTCGTCTTTCATGCGCACGCGCCCCATTGTAGTCTTGTGGCTGCTGCTCATTGAACCAACCAGTTGGATAGTTACGGTCAGGGTAGTCTTCTGGCTGCTGCTCATTGGACCAAACAGTTGAGTAGTTCCGGTCGCGGTCGGGGTAGTCTTCTGGCTGCTCATTGAACAAACCAGTTGAGTAGTTCGGGTCAAGGTAGTCTTCTGGCTGCTGCTCATTGAACAAACCAGTTGAATAGTTCCGGTCAGGGTAGTCTTGTGGCTCCTGCTCATTGGACAAACCAGTTGAATAGTTCCGGTCAGGGTAGTCTTGTGGCTCCTCGTCCTGTGGCTGCTGCTCATCGAACAAACCAGTTGAATGGCTCCAGTCAGGTACTACTGCAAGTGGCGGGGTTGGAATCCGTTCGGGGGGATCCCAGCTGAGATCAATGATAACACGACCCACACGTTGCTCGTCCTGATCCTGGCTAGGTCCAATGTTGGGTTCATAGGAGTGGGCCATTCCGCTTGAAAAAGGATACAATTGCGAGGCGCCATTTGAGCCTTAAGTACTAAGGACACTGGCAGGCACCCTTCAACAACCCTTGATCGTCGTATGATAATTTGATAGCAGAATTTTTGGAGCTTCCGACATGATCGCATGAACTACTATCGATGATTTGCGCCAATCAATGTGTTCCCAAGTCCTGATCTATGCAAATTCTATGTATATTGTTCCTTTGTCAATAACTCAACATTCCAACCAACTGTTCATCCTATTGTATCTCTGAAATCCAGCGCTCATGTCGTCTCAAGAGCTCTGCGACAATATCCTCCTCAATCTCCTTGATTTGATTTGTCATGGGATCGGAAGAAGCCGCCGTCACGGGAATCTTCAACCACATCTCAGAAAAAATGTCCGAGTGTGCCTTATCGACATCCTGTGAAGGAGCATCGGGTCGTAGCTCCTTTCGTGAGATGAACACAACCTCATACTTGCGTCGGTGGAGTTCGTTCCCGATTACCACTTGGTGACCATATCGCTCAAGCGCGGCGCGAGCTTTGGGGATTAACAGTTGCTGGTCTGTTTCCAGCTATATATAATATTTGAAATTAATCGATCGACATGGAAGAGTGCACCGCTTTACCTTGAAAGAGACAATGAATCCCTCCCCCTTAGTCCATTCGGTAACCATTGGCTTCAAAATCTTCGGAACCTGGTCCATCTCGATGTGAAGGCTACCCTTTCCAGACTGGATCTTGTGTTCCGACTAAATGAAATAGTCAATTGCAAACCAATAAGACAGAATGATAATGATACCAACCATCTTCTGCCTCGGAAGGAAGAAATCGCTGACTGCAGCAGCGAGGTAATACATTGACTTTTTCCCGAGCACCGAAAGCTCCTGCGTGACAGCTCGGAGGAGCCAAAGATAGTCATTCACCGTGACGAAGGTCAAGGTGTGAAGGGTTCCCGCGGCGTGCACCGACTTGTAGGCAGAAAGTACTTGTAAAAGGTCCTGACGCATTTTATGTGTAACACAAATCTCCGGCAGAGAATCAATTCCGTCCTTAGAACACTCGATATCCAGAAAGTCGAGGAATGGGTTAGTCGAGTGTGAGTAGTGCCGCGAGAAGGGTTGGAGACTGAACTGCCGATGCATGAAGATTACTGCATATCCAGCTTGCAAGAAATATTCGGCGGAGGTAGCACCGCGCGTTCCTAGGAAGATGAGAAATCGAAATAAAACTTTTGACCAGGAGCTAAGCGTACCTGCACTGAAGTTATCCAAGAAACGAACTCTGCATGACGGAAAAAGGCGTCGTTAAGCAATTTCCGGATCTTTTACGGTTGTAGCGCGCTCACACGTTGAGCTCCAAAGGAACAGTTGTCCCACCACTCTGTTGGAAGATATCGAGACTTTGAATTAGTCCGGTGTCAACCCCACATTAAAATCTCTCCGCATACCGTCACCAGAACAACCTTTCTACTTTCCTTTGCTTGTCGAGCGATAAATTCTCTGACCGCATTGATATCATGTTGGAGCGACGGTGGTGGTGGCTGTGTTGCGAAATATTCCTCCGCCGAGAAAGATGTTGTAACCATTTGACGCTGATTGTGTGGACGTCGAGGAGACGACGCAAAGCGATATTATCGTTACTTTGACGCTTGAGAGTCAGCGGGTGGACGTGTTTCGTCGAGATGCGGAGGACCCAAGTATGTGGCTGAAGGGAACAATGAATTACAGCAGCAATGATCAAACATCTAGACTTTTGCATCCTCCAGTAGCATCTCATCCATCACTACATGTATTTGTCATGGCAATTCACAACAGGGAAGGATGAGAAATGGAGTTTGGGGTATCAATAGATTATGCTGATATACTCCAGAAAAATAATCAATACATTGAATAACTGCGCCGAATTGGTAATTGTCCATACATGTCCGCGTGCACCGAAAAGGCCTGAAAGAGTGTTCAACGATTCATAATTACTGCTTAGACCCTCCTATGCGCGCCCAAAACATCGCCTCTTTCAACCGGATTATTTCCTTCCACGTCCGTTCCTCCCAGGTTGCATTCCCGACGTAGTTACCTGGTGAATCATCATCAAGTACCTCCGTGCTAGTGTCCTCTTCATCGTCTTCCTTGTCGGTGGTTTGAGCGTCCGGTGACAATACGGCCAGTTCATCACCTTCGGCACCCACTTTCACTGCAAAAATTTCCGTCTTCTCGTTTATCTCCTCGTCCATCTTCGTTTCAGCTTTTTTCTCGACGCTTTCCTGTGCCTCAATTCCTTCCGTCGTCTCCTCGACCTTGCCCGGTTTGTCCTCAGCTTGCTTCTCATCCACTTTCTCGATCTTACTGGATTCCTCCTCAGCCTTCTTCTCGTCTACCTTCTTGACCTCGTCCGCTTTCTCCTCAACATTCTTCTCCTCTATGTTCTCGACCTTCCCTGTGTTCTCCTCCATTTTCTCGACCTTATCGGCTTTCCCCCCAACCTTCTCTATCTTCTCTCCAACCTTGTTCTCTACCTTGTCCTCTGCCTTGTCCTCCGTCTTCTCCCGTATCCTGTCCTCCTTCGCCGCCCTACTATCAGACTTGACCTTACCTTCACCTTCCTCTTTCCCTGACTCAGACCCAGACTCCGCATCAACAAATACTTCTTCCTCAACCGAAAGCGAGACGACAGCTAACTTATTCGTCTCAGTCGCAGCAAACTTCTCTTCCATCGTCTCCTCCTCAACTGGAGGTACACCATCGACGACAAGCAGACCCATTTGTTCAGAGCCTCCCTTATTGGACGTCTGTGCAGCGTCTTCAGCATTTGACTCAGCAATGGGCTGAACGGGTGTTGTTGTTCGTGAGGGTACCCCGCTGTCCGCGGGCGCCCGAGAAGCACGAGTGGCTGCCCGTCTCGGTAATGGCGGCGGGACTGGAGTTCCAGATGCAGCAGGGGCTGCAGGCACAACAGGCGGAGTATGTGGGCGTGACTCCGAGTTCGTCGACCGACGTGGTGGTCGCGGAGGTAATTTGGGCTCCTGAGTAGCTGAAGCTGTGGTATCAGCAGGTGTAGGGGCTGTTGCAGAAGCTGAGTTGGTAGCGTCCGAAGCTTCTGTGGCTGCGAGGGGTCCTGAAGGCGTTTCTGGAGAGGGTGAAGGTGCAGCGGGGAACTCTTCTTTAGCTTCAGTGGTTGTAGGGTTTACGGATGTTGCTACAGGCTTTCCTGTAGGATCTATAGGTGATACTGTAGGCCCAAGGGCCACAGAAGGACTTGTCGGTCGCACCTCACTGCGTTTCGGTAAGGGCGGAGGAACCTCCAATTTCGCAGGCTTAGATGCAGCTGTGGGGGTGGTTCTTGAAGGAAGTGGTGGTGGAGGGAGCCGTCTCCGGTTGGCTTTGGGCTCAAGAGTTGGTGCAATCGACGACGGGGTTATTTGAGCGGCCTTGGCCTTTCTAGCCTTCTCCTTGTCTCCTTCTCCCCAACTCACAGCGCGTTCACCGAGTGCACTTGCCATACCCCATAAGCCTCTACGACGGGGAGGTATTGGTGGTTTCTCTCCGACTGGCGGGGTCGTCTTAGTTGGTAGTGTGGGTATCTCCTCCTCCCAGATTTTCTCAATAATACCTGAACGAACGAAAGCCCACAGGGAGCACGTCGAGCGGAGGCGGGAGAGGCACCAATTGTTGCTGCATAGGGGGTAAATGGTGGAGGATTGTTGGGGGTTGGCACTAGTAGCATAGGAGGCATGATTGTCAGTATGTGCGAGAGTAGGCAACGGAGACGGAGGTGCAGAAGAGTTCGATGTCCTAGGAAGAACGGGTATGGGGAGAGAGGATATGGTTGATGATGGTATCGCGAGTTTGAAGATATACACTTGCGAAGGGAACGTCTTTTGGAAAGATGCGTTGTGAGGTGAGGACGGTGTCGTATTAGTGGAGATCGAGTGATTGGTCGTGGAAGGCTTTTTGAACAAGGAAGCGGACCATGAGGTGGAGCCCGAGTTTGACTGGGTGAGAACAGGAGGTAGAAAGAGGGTATTGTTATTGCTCGTAGACGGCGTTGGAAATATTGACGTCCCACAGAGAGCGCACGATACATTACCACCGTTCGTGGAACCGGCGGAAATGACCTCTTGAAGGAAAGCCGTCGAAGACATGGGCTCGATTATGAGCTGCCCGTTGTGGATAGCGGCAAGCACAGACCGACGTGACAACCAATTGAGCGATGGCGCAAGGTCAAGCCGTATCGTTGGCTCCCTAAAACGTTTCAAAAAGCTGTCGTGCGACGTTCAATGGAAACTTACGAATCTTCGTTTAGAAGCCTTGTCAAAAATGGCAGAGGAAGTAAGGATGGTATGACAGGAAGGTGTGGAGAGGAAGAGTGAACAGAGCGCAGGTGTGCCACAAAGAGTAAAAACTCTTGATACGGAGCATGTGAGCTGAGCAACCGTAGTGAAGGAGCCGGATTCTTGCGAAAGCGCTTGTCCATCCCCTTGCCGGTAGTCATGTCCAGAGCCACTTGGGACGTTTCAGCCATTTTCTCAGCTTCCTCCTTCTCCGCACGAAGCACCTGAATCTGCTGTTGCATAGCTGAAACCGCCTCTTCTGCGCTTTTCAAGTTGCGTTCAGCGACTTGAACCTTCTGCTCGCTCTCGTGCCGAGCGAGGCGTGCCTCCGCGACCATAGTGTTTGCTTGTCCAAAGAGAGTGGCGCTAAGATCGTCCAAGTCTTTTTCAATGGCCTGACGTGCACTTTCGGCTTGACCGCGTTGAGCGGCCTCTTCTGTGGCTTTCTCCATCAGGCGAGTAAGCTCGGTCGTGACTTGGGACTTCTCGACCAATATTCCAGTGTTAAGCGCAGAGAGATGCTGTTCACGTTCTGACTCCAACTGAGATATCTTGAGAGATGAAGACCGATTTGCCTCGGAAGCGACATGCAAATTATCCTCCAAGTCGGAAACTCTGTCATAGGACTTGACAAGTTTGTTGTTAAGTTCGTTGACCTGGGAGAACAAGTCTTGAACTTGGGCACGCAAAGATTCAATTACCATATTCTGTGCTTCCTGATCCACGTCAGTTCTTGGTCGCTTTTTGTGTGTCAGATCGCCGTTCGTCATACTAGCAGGAATTTCGAAGCCGTTAACTTTTGGAGAGTGAAGAGCATTTTCTCCTTCGGGCACTATTTCATGGTCTCTATCTTGCTCTTGCTTTGCGTCTGAGGCCGTTTCAACCATGGACGTTCTTTCTGCACGATGATGGCAGTCAAGCAGCAGTCGATAAGGAGATGCTGAAACTCGATGAGGTGGACAAGAATCTCTATTATGTAATCTAACCCTCTGGTTCGCAATTCCGACCTCCGAAACCATCACCGAATTCAAATCTGCGTCCCACTGCACTGGTTTATGATGTAGATGGAAATTGTATATTCTCCTGAGACCTCATAAGGGTCCCCAACTTGAGAATGTTACCGGTCCCGAAATTCGGGCTGCCGGATTGTCTTATCAATCTTCTTGAATACGTGTCAACCGCTCTAGTCTCTGCCAGTCGATCAAATTCCAAATCAACATCTCAAGAGTCCTTGCCTATAAATGTCCCGTTCCATGCTCATAATTTTTATTGATATGCGCAATGAATCCTGACACCGGATTGTTGTTCGGTATTATTCCAAGTTTCGAGATAGGCAGCAGGGCCACCTGAGAAAGGCAAGGGATCTCCATAGGGTGGCTTGACATAGACATACGAATCGCCGGCCACATCACTCGTTGTAATCACGTATGCCACTGTGTCTGGTTTTTATTTCAGGCAGAGGACATTTCGTCCACACGGATCAATTTCTGTGTCCATTCAATCGAAGTTGAATAGTAATATCAAAGAATGAGTTTGGATGAAGTGGTTGCAGGCCCTGTTCACAATTTTACAACTCGAGATGCCTCTGGAAGTCGTGGACCCGATGATTTGATTAAAGGTGAATGAGGCGTAATCTGCCAACGTGGCCGGATCTGCGTGATTGCGGAGGCAATTTGTCACAAACGGAAGCAAAAGGAGGAGTGAATATCTCCTAAATCTGTTCCTGACTGTTCCTGTTCATAATCATCCCGCGGTCCTATACGATCGTATGTTCACTTGTGCGCTGAGCTTATGCATCATTCGCGGTGCATGACCTGCCTCGTGTCAATTCCAGCGACAGAGTTCCCTCCCTCTCAGCTAACGATGTAACTTTTGTTTCTGTATATTTCACCATCTCATTTACTTCTCTGACGATCATTGCACATCCATTGGCCACATACATCGGCGACACCATACTGTGTACTTTGTCACCCTAAGAACAATGTCCATCGACAATCTCTTGTAAACCTGAAGCGAAGGACAGCGCGTCCCGCTTCTCCATTCGGCGAGTTGATGCAAATCCTTATATTTTTTTCAGTCAGGAACTGTGGCTTGCAGTCAAGCGTGAATGTCCTCGGATGTCAGCCACAGTCCGTCTAGGTGCCAGCTTTCCACCTGAGACGCCACCGTTACCATTGAAGGCCAAAGGATATTCGTCCTCAGTGGCAGTAATCTTTGTTCAGAAGCTTTTTTCGCGAGATCTCATGAAGATCCGATCAATATTTTTCCTATTATGGTGTCCCCTTCCGATAGCAAGGTTGCAGGGCCGTTCTTGAAGAATACCTCATGTCAGCCTTAAGGTGACACCAGAAAATAGTACAAGTCCGCAATCTCAAATTGGAAGCGTCTCTCGGCGCTTTGGCATACTTTTAAAAGCGACATGGAAAGCGCGAAGTTTGTTCTTCACCATTCACCAATACTTCATCCATTCGCGTTACGTGAACGAAATGCCCGCTTTTCGCAACGTCAAGACTCGCAGATCCTCTGGAAGGATATGGAGCAAGTCCGCGATCGTATATGATGGTATGTCACTTTACTTCTCATTGCCACTATCGTCGAATAATTCATTAATAACAGAGGACGAATGGGAGATTCCTCCCCACGCAGGAATGCTGCTCAACATTCCCACTCATAGCGAGATGCCTTCTCCTCACTCCAGCGCTACATCCCCCTCTGTTGCCTCTGTCGACTCTAACTTCGAAGTCTATCCCGTGCGCAAATCTAAAGGAAAAGCCAAAGCTACTCATCCCTCTGATTCCGATTATGTTCCCCGCCCTAAAAACGCTTTCATCCTCTTCCGATCTTACTTCTATCAAACATGCGGTGGCAGTGATCAGAATCAAATCAGTGTTGACGCTGGTAAGGCCTGGAAGGCGCTCCCTTTTGAGCAGAAAAGACCATTTCAACTGGCCGCGGACAGAGAAAAACAGGAGCACCAGGCGAGGTACCCTTACTATAATTACTCTCCGGGTTCCAGGATGGGCGTTGTCAAGCGGAAAAACTCTGCTGCGAAAAAGAAGAAGACACAGCCATCTGCCAAGAAGTCTCTTGTCGTTCCGCCATCTACCCATCGCGATTCTCGTCGTCCATCATGGATGAAGGTCGAGCCAAATCATGTCACCATCCCCTCATCTACACTGCCTTCCCTTACGCCTCCTTCCCCAATCGTTTCTCGAATCGAAGAGCCCGCCATCGAGCTTCCCAACTTGGACGTCGTGCCACAATCGGAGCCAGTTTTCTCTACTAACTGGTCCTTCGAATCGGCATTTGTGCCCACTTCCGAAATCCCTTCCCTGGATCTATCTCCTTTAAAATCCAAAAAGGTACGTGTTCTTGTTCGTTTCCGTGGAGACAATATGCTGATCTTGTATTCGTTATCCAGGAATGGAACAATGATATAAGGGGATTGAAACCACTCTCCTCTTTACGGCCTCCGAACTTCGACACCAGCAATGAGCCGTTCTGCTTTTCTTCTAGCCCAGTCAGTGTTGGAAGCTACCTCGATACCATATCTGTTCCTGTTCCCAATTTTCAATCCGAGTCCAAGAATGAGGGCCTCGAGCAACTTCTCAGTTCTTCCAACTTATATGCCCTCTCAACGTCGTCTCCAGAGTTCCAAACTTGGGACTTTGACAATGCCAACCACATCGGACCCTTAGAACTCTCTTATGTTGGGTACCCCACACAACCTGGGGTCGCCGATCATAATTGGCAACTCGACTTTTCTCCTATGGACGAAGATCTTGCGATGGGTGACAATACACACTCTAAGCCCTCCCTGCTTATAGCTGCCGGCCTTTCTGGCATCCCGATGTATCTGTCGCCCACGTTCAACGACTGTGAGATGGATCAGTATGTCGACTACGACGAATGCGATGTCTAAAAATCTGTTATTGTTCCTAAATGCTTCACAGAGCCTTCGTAATGATTTATCCACTCATGCACGGTTACACAACTATGATCCTTATGACTACCAATACTCCTCACCAAACTTTTACACGTATACCTTCCATTTCAACAAGCATATCATCACGTTCTCTACCAATCTCATTGTCCGTGTCGTGAACCAATTCTCGGATATCGCATCGTCTCTTCTCTTGTATTGATACAATCGCATCATCCACTGTATATCGGTAAACCTCAAGGAGCCGTTCCTCATCAATTTCTTGTGGTTACAATTCCGGTCTTCATAACACAACATATGTCTCCCCTGATCACATTTTCCTTCCTTCTGACCGTGGTAAAATGATAAGGCTACAGCCGGCCGGCGCCATACCCCTGTACATTAAGTCAACTGACTTCTCAATGATCGTTTCAATGCAGGCACAGCCGCCGAGAACAGACCTTTTGCTTTCTGACAGCTTTCATCTCCAGTGGATTATGTGGCTTTCTGCCAACCTTTGAATCTAATAAGTGATAAACACATCAGAGTTCAACGCTATCCTTCTTCTTTTTCTCTCCCAACGGATAAAGAATCGGGAATTGTCACAGATTCACAGACGGGCTACTCGTTCGCGTCCTGATTTCAGGAAATACGGCAGTAGAGATATTTTCCAAATCTCCTACGGTGTTCGATCCTCCACCATTCGTTCTGAGTGTATATCTTTCTCAGAGATAGGCAGTTATCGCTCTTCATCTCATTAGTTGACAAAGTGGAGAGAAAGTGACTGCTGATCTGATGGATAAAGGTGAAGAATGCTTAAGGCCGAAATTACTTTGGACTGATCCATTGTAGATGATCTGTCATCGAAAACAAAGGGACTCAGTGAGAGCAATGCTGAACCATTGAACTGGCCTCCGTTCACTGAGAGCATCAGGGACGCGTCTCAGAAGCTATTTGAGGCACATGGTCCTGTTTATGGCCTTCTCGAGGGTGAGCGCTCAACATCAATATGGGATCATGTTTTTTTAAATTTCTTCTAGGAGACAAGGCAAGAGACGCCTTTTTGATGTTAGATATGACACCGAAGGATATTTGGAAGATCTGGTGCGTTTGAATCGAATAGAGTCTACATATTACCGTATTTATCAGCCTCCAAATTAGGGATATTGCAGACACTCGCAAAAGAGGCGCTCTCGACAAATATGACTTCGCATTAGCATTCTATCTCATACAATGCGTACAAACAAACCAATTGTCCACCATACCTCCAATTACGCCTCCTCAAGTCTACGAACAGATTCTTTCTACCCCAGTCTCGCCGACAATCCCACCTCCTGCCCAGACGTTGAATACCCCAAATCGGCCTAGGAAACCCACACGACTACCTCCACCGCCTATAACGACTCTGACGGTACCTCTGGACAAATCACCTCTATCTGCTCCTGTCTTTACGCATGCCAACAGTTGGGGCGTCAGCCTGTCAGTGAAGGCGAATGCTGAACAGCAATTTGACAAACTAGATACATTGATGGCTGGACGCATTGAGAAAGACGTAGTCATGGAATTTATGCAGGGATTCAAACTGATACCAGAGGATTTGGCTCAGATCTGGTGAAGAATTTTTTCTTCGCCTCAAAACTCAGCTGACAGCTTTTTAAGGGACCTTTCGGACTTGAATCACGATTCCCGCCTCACTCGTGATGAATTTGTTATCATTATGCATCTAATTGAGCAGAGAATCAATGGTGTCGAGTTGCCAGCCGTTTTGCCAACCTCCCTGATACCTCCTTCCGTTAGACATCAATATGCAGATAATCCTTTACGACGATCAACCTCATCTTCTGGCCGCCCAAAGTCTCTGGTTCGACTGCATAATGTCAAGACCAACGGAATTCCACCATTACCTCCCAAACCCGCATACCCATACCAACATCATTCTGTCTCGCCATTCAATGGTACGTACTCATTGATTACTCCATTATATTTTCTGACGCAGGCGAAGACGACAAGACAACACCTTCCCGGTCACCATCTGTCCTTTGGAATCGCCATTCCATTGCAATACCGCCCGGTATGTTACGTTGTATACGGTTGTGAAACAGTCCTTGACGCTGAGTAGTTAGAGAGATAGATGCCGAACCTCCACCAGTTGCGAAATGTGAACCCGAGCCCCAGGCAGTTTCTCTCCAACAATACCAAGCCCTTGAACAACAGCATGACCATCTGTCATCGGAGGTTGAAAAGCTCTCGGCCCAGCTCGCAGTTCAGCAAAAGCCTTTTGTCGCCAGCGACCACGTTTCTCTGGAACGACACCGATCATTGGAAGAAAAATATTCCCATCTTTCAGTCAACATCAGGGACCTCATGTCGCAGATAGACGCGCTACATGAGGTACGAAGCCAGAACGATACACTCTCTCAAGACAAAGCCCGGTTGCTTGCGCAGATTCGGGATATGGAGCAAATCACTTCAGACCTACTCCAGTCCAACGAGGCCATCTCGAGAGTGGAGCAGCTGGAGGTCAACAACACTGAGCTCGAGCGACGTGTCTCCGAGCTGGAAAAGTTGGAACCACAGTTGGAGGATGCGACCAGACGTCTGAATAATGTGCTCGAAGAGAACAGGAATCTCAGACAACATCTTCACGAGGCCCGGGAATCAGTTGTGACTGAGTCTCGCAGCGCGGCGATTGAAGCGGAGAACATGAAGAGGAAGATAGAAAGTTTGAAGAGAGACAAAACAGAACTCCAGAATCGCACGGAAACCCTTCAACAAGCCATTATGAGGGCCGCTTCAAATTCTCGGACGATTCCTGAAATGGAGATTCTGATGGGTGACATCACGCGCGAGAATGAGAGCCTCAGGAAACGTCTGCGTCAGATGGAAAACTCCACTGCGAGCCTGCTCCTTTCGACGAATGGACACGCTGAGAAAGAGGAACTGCGACGCGTGAATCAGCGTCTTATTTCCCAAATCCATGATCTTGAGCAGTTGGTAGCTGAGCTACAGAAATCGAGTGAGGAGGTTGAGTTGCAGAAGGTGTTGAGGGATGTGACGGCGGAGAATGATCAGCTGAAGGGAAGCCTTAGGGAGACCGAACTGGAGGTCACACGATTACAGCAGACTGCGCGGCAGGTGCAGCCATTAGAAGCGAAGGTCGAAGAGCTTCAGGCTGAAATTCGTCGCTTACACTCTGAGAATCTGCGGGCACAGGCTCAAGCAGAGGGGTCATCGGTTCCGCCACCGGCGTATGATGATAATATTCCCCACTGAAATAATCATCATTTCTTTTATGTTGGTAAGTGATCTAGAAATGACTCGTGGCCGTGGATTCTTACTCTTTGAACTAAAGTCTGTTAATCGCCTCTTGTCCGATTTAACCGTGACTTCGAGTAAGCACGTTTGGAAACTTCGTTTGAATGTTTTATATGGACTTTGATCTGCCAAGTGTTATTTGCTATATCGAGCCATTCTCCTGTTGTACGCCATAATTTGTCTTTCATGGGACGCTCAAATACTGTCTAGTTTTTTTTTAATGGAGAAGGTACCTTGATGAGAAAAATCACGTTTCAATCGACACCACCTCAAGAGATGCATATCTGAGGCACAGCCGTTCGAGGCGGTGCCACCGCTTCCTTGAGAGGAGAATGCATTCTCTTCCGATGCCAAGGTCCTCAATCCGCTTACTGAGATGTCCAAGTTCATTGGCATCCGTGTACCCGGAGGTTATGCAATAAGGAAATGCTCGTTCATTTGGCGCGTCTACACGGAGATCCTTTCGATCCATGTCTTTCTCTGCCGACCGCGAGATTACAGTCGGTTTTAAGGAGAACTTCCGGGTACGTTGATTTATGTCGTTTTTTTAGTGACATAATGCTTCAAATTTGTCTTCGTGGAGAACAGAGGTAAGTCAAGTACCTAGAGAGTAACCGTGAAGTTGATG
>JAGDQM010008468.1:0-20286 GCA_017580835.1 Termitomyces bulborhizus
GCCCTAAAAACTACATCTTGTGTCTTTTTCGCCCCACCCACCATCCCTATTCCATTACATTCCATTCTACTCGCATAATCACTTACTCGCTCCTATTGTATCTAGTCCCTCGTAGTTAGCTTGATCCTCGGCCTTTCTCTCTCTCATGAGGGAGAAACCGATCTTCGAGAACGGTTCCGGACTCAAGAAATCAAATTCATTTCTTTCCCGCAAGACGTTATGCACTGCCTCACTAAGTTTTCATCTTCCTACTTCCACCTATTTTCACTGCACGCCCTCCTTCTTTCACCAACACTGGCAGCCTCGCATTAAAGGTCTAGAATTAGTATTCGCTTGATGCTAGAACTTCAAGTCTTTAAGGGGCTATTCATGATATCACTGTTTTTGTAATATAGATCCTGTTCTAACAGTATATTTACATCTCTCCAGAGAGAATCCAAGTAGTCTCAACTATCGGTGAAGGCTATCGACAACGGCGGGGGTCTCTCTGCGTGATATCAATGACCCCAAATTTTGTTCTAATCGACGGACCTATTTTTGATATAGGCATAGTGCCAGCGATTGTTTGTATTGCATGAGCTCTAATTTGTGGTTTTCCATGCGTAGCTAATACCATACGCTATAGATACGCTGTAGTCTGTCCAGTGAGCCTTTCTGCTCGAAATGTCAAATACTAAGTCAGTGAGTATATATGTCCAATCCTGATCTCTTTTCGGCTACAATACGAAAACATCGCTGGGAAGATTGATGAATATCCATGACATGACAGATCCCAAAAGGACACCCATCAGTGATGTCGCATGGAATGAAGTGCCCGCGTTCCATCCCGGAGGCAGGCCTAGCGTCACAGACGGTGCTGCAACAGTCGAGGTTGTTGTGACAACTGAACCCACAGAATTTGTGATGATGAGAGTGACAAGACTTGGAGTTGGGGAGATCTTCGGCAACACCGTTATGTTGACACTGCTATGAATATCGATAATCGGGCGATAAGTACTCGTTGCGAGCCCGGAGGTCGCAATCCCCTTCGAAAGGTGGCTGATAGAAGTGTTGAACGCATATGGAGGCGTCGTATAGGTGGGTGTAGGAAGAAGAAAGTTGGGTAGAGTAGTGGCGATGGTGGCAGACAAAGACGAGAAAGTTGATGAGAGAGAGTCAGGGTTTACTTTGAAGTCCGTTCCATTGTGTAAAGGATATAGTCCGATCAAAGGCGGTTCTTTCGAATTAATCCCATAACTAAGACATTTCGTAAATGAATAAGCATGGTATAGAGGAATGAATAATACCTGAAAATTGAGTAAACAGTTCGAAGAAAAGCGGTGCCTGTATGTGCCAGTTACGGAGTGTTCACGGCTGATAGACTGAAAAGAGTATACCTATTTGCCAGTCGATGCCGTCCGCGCTAGGAGGGGATCCATGGGGCCAAGACAAACAGAGATTCGGATTACCTGATGCCGGTCCAATCATATAATCAGATGGTAGGAGCGTATAATTCCGTGTCCTGCAGACGATATGAGGGGATACCAGATGGGTATGTGGAGCAAAATCACCCAATTGTAAACAACAACGGTTCAACCGTATCACAAGGGACTGCCCATTGGCCCGCTGATCACGGTAAGATCAAGACCTTTAGGAAAATCCTGAACACTTACTAGCTTCAACCAGACGCGCACCATCAATCGTCGAGAACAGCCGCGCGACCTGAAGTGAACCAATAATTAAGAAGGAAACTTAGTCCTTTTGTGATCACGCACGTCTTGAATCGGTCCGTAGATACCTGGTGTTCCGCTACAACTCAAGTTCGAACTAATTTGAAGTAGAATAGGAGGGCACGCACAGATCGAATAACGCCAATGACATGTTACCTGTAATATTGGGATATGTTGACGACAGGTTGATTCGCGTTCCATTGATCTACAGCGATACGAGCATAGAGTTAGAGGCTTCTACATGAGGTATAAGGACTTTAACACACGGCAACAGCGGAAATCGGTATGGCCCACTGAAGATAGCTTGAGGAGTTACTTTCTGAGCCGAAAGGAGCAAAATCAACGACTTGGTTCCAGCTGATCAAACTTGAATTCTTGACTATGGAGGAATCTACCGCGCCTTTGCAGAAAAAGTTGAGATGTATAGCATATCCAAATTTAGGTAGAACTTACCTAGAGAAAGTGTCCCGGTCGAATTCCGTGTCAGACTCAGCCCGAATACGGGATATTCTAAAAGGCCTTGTTGCACTAATTTGATGAGTAACGGTGTCGCTGGGAACAACATGACACAGGTTCAGTACAAGGTTGACTGCACGAGAGCTCACCATTTGTAACGGTTGGCGGAATTGAAGACAGCCTTGGAAATCCAAGTCCTAATATGCCACTGATCTCGTCAACCATTGTCACATTGGAATCATTCACCATCCCTTGATTTCTGAGGTAAGATAGGCAGAAGACGAAGGTAAAAGGGCGGCTATGCACCAAACGCCTGATTCATGACTGTGAGATTGGTCAATGAAACACTCTCTTTGGCGACAAAGCCGGAGGCCACTTCAAATTGCTTATCATTGGATAAAGTGTTAAAAATAGTCAGCACGTACCAGTCCCGTCTAGATAACTGACTGTAAAGGGAGTAGAGTTGCCGTTGATAGTCACATAAGTCGGGCTTTGGTAGGACAAAGGATACCGAGGGACGGCGTTGCAGGTCTTCGTAGCGCAGTTCGAGGATAGTATCCACAGATCAGACGAAGCACTATCAAGTGCGACCCGGAAGGTAATTGCACCAATGTCGAGGAGAGCGTAATACGACCTGAATGGCGAACAATCAGCGGACCAATGATTCGAGAATGCGGTCCAAACGCACTGTTTATCACTTGACAATGTCACTGGCGTGATACCAGTGCGAGAGGTCCCGTTGAACGTAGTGTCTCGTGGTGAAAAGTCATGTAGGGAAGCGCCTGAACGTGTTGCAAAACGGGGTTGAATTAAGGCTTCCGCTGAGATAGTCAGGAGGCTAAGAGAGGCCAGAAGTGTAGCCAAAGACCACATGTCTGAATTATGAGTGCCTAGGAAGACATACAAATAACTAGGAAAAAAAGAAACAAGAGGGGAAAGAAGGTATGAAGAAAACAGGACAAGTATTCGAATGAAGCCATTAGTAAACGTCGACAGATCAAACAGATCGGAGATCCGAACCCTTATTTGCGATGCGAAAGACAACCAACAACTAACAACGCACTGCAGCGCCCAAGTATTGGCAACGGCAACGGCAAGGTCTTGATGCTGGGCATGCTATTGTCGCCGAGCTTAAGACTCTAAACAACATCATCTGTCACATACAATATATGATAGTTTCGCCCCGGGATAATAATACTAATGAAATCCACAGAAGACCTACATCTCCAAGGGACGTCTGTACTCAGCTAGCTACATAGAAATGATACATCCTAGAAGAAAAGGCGAGCAAAAAAGGGCGAGCCCGTGTGATAAGAACAAAGGATTGTGAGATGGCAAGCGTACAGTATGGGTAGGCCAAAAAAAAAATAGCAAAATGAATGAGGTCAAGAGTGTATAAAGATAAGGTTAAAAAATAGTCAAGTTATCGCTTGGCGAAGACTTTCTTTAAAAGGCCTAATACCTTGGGTACATTGAGCTGGACATATTCCAAATCCAGAAGGTGCTTATTGTCTTTTTGCTACACGATGTCGTAAACATATCTCATTCAGTTTACCGAACCACTCTGGAAATACAGCCTTACTTACCTTCTCGAGCAGGTCATCAATCTTGAGGTCCATCTCAAGAATGGCTTTATCACGGCCCTTATAGTGTAGTGCGATGATAAACGTCCCAGGCGTTGGCGACGTGATGTTGAAGTAAATGTTGGGTCGCCTGAACAAAGTCAGAACAAAGTCAGGACATGACGTTGGCGACCAAAGGATTGCATACCTATTGTCCGGGACGTTACTTTCCACAATGATGCCTTCTTTCTCCAATTGTGCATGTGTGAACCTGTAGGGGCCAAGCACAACCGCTTTGACGGGTTTCTTTTCTTTGCCGCCCACTGTAACGACCCCAACTCCCGTGGTGCTGCCCTTGTCCTTAGTCGCAGTCAGGCGGACATTCTGGAGGTACGCCTTATATTGCTCCAGCTGGGAACGCATATAGTTGTTATGGTCGCATATCGTCTTGTACACCGCCTCAAGAGACTTGGCCTCGAGCACAACCTTCTCACGCAGATTACCGAGGTGGACGAGCTCCGCTGCGACCTCTTCCTGCATTAATCTGTAACCGTCAGCCGCCTCTACAATTTTGAGTTCCTCCAGCTCCCGCAACATTTCCTTGACTTTGATTCCTTTGCGCACTAAAACGGCGTCCTTCGTGGTCGCAGCCCGTTCGGCAATAGCGGCAAGATTGTATGGTCGTTTCTCAGCGGCGTGAGGAAGGGAACGTATGAGCTGAACAAAGATTGACTTGGTCTCCATATAGAGCATGTCGCTTGATGACACAGAGTCCATCAGTGCACTTTGTATGTCTTGAATGGGCGTCTCCCAACGGCTATACAGATTAAGCTCAATAGTCCTATTTTCCTTTCGAGGTACTTGTGGCGGCGCTGGACCGAGCTCGTCGGTCAAGATCCGTAAGTGTTGTTTATCATTGGGGGACTGGCCAAGACTGGGTCAAGACAGGATGGAGAAGAGAACGGGCAAAAGGGGACACACTAGAGTCTCAATATGTTGCAGGATGAGGGAGTGCGTATTGTATAACTCGTTCAGAGTAATGTGGATCATGAGGTCTTTCTTGGACAAAGCCATGTACTGGTCCATCTATCCAATCGTCAACGCGTGCGCTGATGGAAGGGCAAGTGCAACCAAATACCTCGAGTGTATCATAGAAGTCACCGACCTCACATAAATTATTGAGGAATTGGTTGATACGGGCCTTGTTGTTCTCAACGAAAGGATTGAGTGTGATCATGTAGGCTTCCTTTGAATACGATGGCTTATTTGCCAGGTTCTGAAGCATCTTGGCAATCTACTCGACATAAATGAGAAGAACCGGTGAAATGAATGAACATTGAACCCACGAGAGTCAGCGTTCGCCGGGGATGCTTTGCTGGAACACCTTCAACCAACATGTATGCTTGAGGCGTGACAATGGCGGGGTTGATGAAACGAAGGAAAAAGAAACCACCGATCAAAGAACAAATGGCGTAGTCAGTTGCATCAGGGTATTTCCGCTGTAAAAAATATCAGTTACGGACACAGGTGTAGATCATGGTTACAAACTCGAGTTAGGCTCCGAATTTGTTTGCAGATCCACCTAATTCCATAAGGAACACTTTCCATACTGTCAATTATAGTCAGCAGGAAACTATTCGCAATTTCCATGAGCATGACCAATCGAGGAGTGATGATTTGTTGGACATCCGAATTTGCGGCTGCAACTTCTGGAGCTACTCCACGAGGAAGCTCAGGCGGAAGCACCCCCTGTTCCTCCTCAATTTGATTAATCATTTGCTCGTATACCTGATTTGATTTCAGTTGAGATGGTTTCACGTGAGACCATGCAACACACCTTGACAGGATTGATTTCAAGATTGAGCTCCTTGTGCTCAATCAAGCTGTTGATGCGTTCAGCAAGAACGCCCTTGAGATAGCTTTGACCAGGGCCACGGCGGGTATATGTTGTCATCATCCTGGACACAGGCGTGTTGGCGCGAAGGAGTGAACCGAATTCGGTCGCCGTTTCGAATTGTGCAGATAATACGGATTGGAACATTGTGAGAAGGAGATGCTCTTCCCTACTCTCGTACTGATTTCCATATAGAGTAAACATAACAGTTTGAAGAAGAGTGTCGATTTCAGATAGTGAGACGAGACGGCAAAGAGCCGCGATATGTCGAGGCTCAGATTGTAGGAGGAAGAATAGGTTAGAGTATTGTTGAAGTCGGCGGTCGTCAGGGTAGTGTCCTTCAGTGGGGTCAACGTCTTCGAGGGTTCTCTCAACCTCTCGTTGCTGAACCGGCAACATTAGTATCGTCAAGGGAATTCAATAACCTACCCACCTCATCCAATGCCATTCTATTCTGGATTAGAAGCGCGATGCGAGAATCAAGGTAACGAACATCGCGTTCAAGGACGAAGTTCTTCTTGCTCTGGGCAGAAATTTTGCCCTTAAGATCTCGAAGACGCTTTTGGGCTGAGGTCGCGTTAGACGATAATATAAATGCAAAAGATGGACTTATAAAGTTGTACATACCTCTCGCCAGATCATCTTCGACTTCCACATCCTGCTCTGCCGCCATGCTGAACAGCGCAGTGACACTATAACGGTTGGTATTCCTATTTGTGAGGCGGCGATTGGACATGCCTCCTGGCGATGTAGGTTCCTGATAAGACATGATGATCGTTTGAAGGGCGGTAAATGTGAAGAAGACTTGTAGTCGTTATCTGTTAAGCGTCTAATATGGTTGGTTGAAAATCGGAAACTTGACGCAAACTGAGGCGGCACCAGCGCTTGCAGTCCAGCAACAGCGCGAGAAGGGAGGGAGGTATATGGGAAAGGTAGGCGCTGACGGATTGGGTATCAAAGAAAAGAAATCTGTAAGTGTTATGAGGGGCCGGCTAGCTGTGCGACTACTAAGTTGATGGCAAGCTTGTGATCGACATCGGCTTCTTCCTTTGTCCCCTCACAACAATCTAAAACTTCCAACGGAGGGTTGCAATTGATTGGCCATGGTTGTGTTCATGCATGCATATTGCACTTCCCTGTCATCTCTCAACTTTCCATATGCCAGGGTTGTCTTGCACTCTCCACATTCTCTAGATTCAACTCTCGGTAATCATAAGTGTGTTCATAAGATGTGTATCATCAGTACATTTTGAAAAAATGTGCCAGCACTTTATCAGACAACGGCTTCAACAGCCTATGGGAATGGGTGTGGGTTACATTGATCAATAAGTTATTCTTCAGGCTTCGTTTGGTCGTGTAGTCATGTATACCTCATGACTCCTTATAAAGACTCTTCCATCTTTCTCCATGCGGTATCTTCTTAACTTATTGGTGAACAGATAAATGTTCGACCATCCTTGTCAAAGCACAACTGAATCGAAATTGTTGCGCATCCGGCTTTTCCCTGACTTTTCATCTAGAAGCCTTGAGCATCGGTCAGTTGAGTGTAGTGATTATGTGTTCATATCATGTCCCATTTTCACTCTCAAGTAATATCATGCTCAGCTTTGCAACGTACTTGTGCGTTCTTGAGGACATGCCGGATTGAAGCAATTTCATTACTCTCCCGGATATCTCACCTTATATCCTTTCCGAAGGTCCAAGCAGATCCAGCGTTTTTTGAAAGAATACTGTGCTGCCGCTCAACGTGGCAAGCTTTAACGGAAGGTCCAGTAAGTTGCCAGTAAGCAGATTGTGGGTGGTCAATGTGCGAGTCACACGACTCAATAGCATTCCACTACTCAGTGGTGAGGATTATTCCCCTCAGGAATGGCAGCTGGCTCGGCAAAGGAGTTCACACGAATATCTATCCATAGTCTCCGGCAATATATTGAACCCAGTCCAATTTAGAAGTACTTAAGGATATCAATATGCGTTAAGTGTGCGCAGCAGACCCAAGAAAATGGTTTTTTAGCTTTCCAAGGCACACATACAATTGATGCAATAACAGCGTGAGTAGGTGTGCCTGTGTACGCCATAGCACGCAAAACTGTAAGAGGAACATGGAACGGAACAATCTTTTTTTTTTTCCTTTATTACGTGCACGGAGCGCCTGACGCTCATTTTGCACGGTACTTTAGACAGGTATCTACTCTACAAGGGAAACCGGATACGCGGGCGGGGTAAGGACGAGCGAGATGGCCACGGTCCGTACCAGAACACCTGTAAAAGCTAGTGTCGGCCCGGCCTAATGCCACTTGCCGTTATTAGAATAGTATAGAGTATTTGTGAGTAAATGTGTGATGAATGCGAGAGTAGGGAGATCGAGAGATGTTTGTTCTGTGCGAGTTGTGTGACTGTCGGTGGTCCGAGTTAGCGAGAATCGGGTCCAGGGACCAAGGGAAGCGCTTCGACGCGTCTGTGAATTTGAAAAGGTGTTTAAGGGCAGCGGGTGAGGAGAGCAAGTGGGATAGGGACTCAGCTGATCTTTGAAGGGGTCTGACCAGGTGGACAAACCTCTTATGCTGGTATTGCGGGCATTCAATCAGGTAATGTCTTGCGGTCTCGACGGTAATGCCCCCACAGTAAGGGCAAGCGGGCGTCTCGGATTTTCGTATGTGGAAAAGGTGGTGGTTCAGCGGGGAGTGGTTGGTGCGGGGAACAATCGTTAAATGAAGATATAAATACAGTGGAGGTAACGCTTTGCATCTAAACTTCTTCGTCACATGAAGCTGGAAATTCTTTCCCTAATGTTTCATCACCCTGGCCCCCACCTTGCACTAATCCCAGATTCGTGATGACATGAAGGAACGAATTTGTAATCTATTGATTGTTCAGCAACCTCACCGTATCAACAACCTTGGGAACGCCGATGATTATACCAACCACCCAACTTCTCGCTCTAATCAGGTTAAATCGAAAGGAGTCAAGTACCTTGAACTAAGATAATGTCACTCATGATCAAGAATAATAAACTACCTCAAATTCAACCAGGCGGCATGGGTAGAAAGGCATCTTACACTGAGGCGTTGTGCTGGGTGCAGGAGATGGATAAAACATCGGGTTGATGAGTCGACGTATTTATGCATATATTGCTGCTTTCCGTCTTTGTGTTCGGCAGAATGAAGGGCTTCATCCAGAGTTTGAAAGGATAGAAATGTCGAAGTGTCAAATTGAGTCCCGGGTTAAACTGTCAGAGGCGGAACGATCATGAAGCGAACGGTGATCTCGTCAGTGTAATCAACGAACAAATACAAGATGACAAACCTACACAGCACAAGAATCCACGAGTTTTCGCGAGCTAAAACCTGAATATGAATAATTTCCTGAAGGAAGGATTATTTATACTTGTTGACAACTACACAGCGGGCTGTTCTTCGCAAACAAGGTATGCGCCACAAACAATACGGCAGTGTTCTGCGCCGAAAGTCTCGAGGTTACTATGCAATCAGATTGTAGATAGATGGGTAATACAAGGGATATGAAAGGCGCGAGAGCATGATACGATACAAAATGTCCTGATACTTGCTACACAATTCCAAGACCAGCAGGTAATGAATACTGTGATGGTCTTTTTTATTTCTTTAAGGTCACCCACAAATAATCTTCATGAGTTGTGGATGGATGTAGGTAGAAATCTGATCGCAGCTTTCGAGACATGGGAAAACAGTCTAGCTCAGCGCTTCGATCATATGCCAACCAGGTGCAGGTATATGATGCATCCTCCTGTCTGATTAGAAATTTTGCAAAATACATTTTCTTCTCGAGTGGACACCTGTGGTAGATAAGATAATGCATTGCAAAGTAATTACACAGGAAATGCTTCATGGATGGACTACGTTTGGTTGATACGTCTGTTTTATTCTCACGGCCGTCAAGTTCCAATCTCGGAGAACGCCTGGATTGTGGAAGACTCCGAAGTTGGTTCATTCAACATGATACGTATACTGTACCTTAGAATTGTTTACGATCTATGTGTAACCAAGGATTGAACCATGATGGATAGATGGAGTTCAATCGAACTCACTTCGGAACTTCCTCAAAAACTCCGACGTGATCTCGGAAGTCGGATATCTTGATTCCCTTTCCTCGGCTGCTTCTATCGTCAAGGGATTAGGGAAAATTGGTCCAGCATCCAGTTTGGGCTTTGCTTCCTTCTTTCTTAACTTAAATTCCAGAGTCTCTATATTGAGTAACTTTGCGAAACCCTTTTGACCCAAAATGTCCAATCTTCTTAACATCCCATTTAAGAAGACCTATCCAGTCAGTGTTAAGGAAGCAACGCGAAGCTATATCTATGCGCATGGCGGAGGACATCCAGACGAGTTCAAAGATGACATTGATCTATGGCAAAACCTCAGGAAAGACGGTGTAGGTGGTGTGGTGCACGTCAATCGGATTAATACTTCTTTGCTGTTGGTGCCTAAACATTTGTGATCATCGCATCGCATCGCTGAATATCCCCTCTTATAAGCTACCACGCACAACTTGTTTCCATCTTGACGAAACTACCAGCAGATGTGAGCCACTGAATTCAGGACGACTCCCAGAATTAAACTCAGTGCTCATTCAGATAGGATTGGACATCGCATATGCTCCTGTATTTCAAGACAATGCTGTGCCAGTAACTTTGAAGAGTCTTGTATTCGAACGGTGTGGTGTTCTTTTCAACCTCGCTTCTTTGTACTCCCAGCTCGCCGCATGTGAAGATCGTTCCACAATGGATGGTATTAAACGTGCCACGGCAAACTATCAAGTAAGTATTATCCACCGAAAGACTCGATATTAAATTTTACAATCTTATATAGTATGCAGCAGGGGTGCTTTCTTTCTTACGAACGTCAGCTGTTTCAAAAATAGTATATCCGCCTGATGAAGAAGATATACCACGAGATCTTTCCGACACATTTATCACATCGCTGGAGTTGCTCATGCTAGCTCAAGCTCAGGAATGTTCTTGGCAAATGGCTAAACTTAGTGCGCAGATTCCAATGCGAATACGAGGTGTTTCACATTCTTTCTAGATCAATACAAAAATGCTCTTATAGCAAAAGTTGCCGCCCGGGTATTTCGTTTCTCGACTTGCTGAACTGATCCTACAGAAACGTTATTCATAGGTAGCCTCTCTGTACCAGGCGACCTCCCATGCCATCCGTGGAGCATCCCCCTCAATCAAGGACATTTTCCCATCAGTATGTCATCTGTACAATCCAAATAGCATTCAATATACCTGCTTTTGCAGGACTGGCTTCCCCATATTGAAGCCAAATCCCACCATTTTTCGGCGGTATCGCAGTACCGAAAGAGCATGGACGAAATCGAGACTAATAGGTTCGGCTTTATATCTGTCATCAATCAACTATTCTTGACTAGCAGTGTCATATCTTTGACTTCCAGGTACGGAGTTGAAATTGCAAGGTTACAGGAAGCACATGTTGAGGGGAAGAAGGCATATGATATTGCTCGGCGTGGGCGGATAGCACCTCCTGTCGTGCAAGATATCCAGGTATTGTTCCTTCCCATATGCAACTTAACGTGACAAAGCAATTTCTGGTAGTCTTTACTCGAGATCGTTCAGAAAAATCTGAGTCGGGCTGAACGTGACAATGATCTCATCTATCATCATGATGTTCCCGCTCCATCGTCCCTCATTGCGATAGTCCAGACGAACCTCGTGTCCTCTACAGTACCATCCAATCTATCTGATCCTACGACTCTCATTGGAAGCGAGAGATTAATTTTTGGGGAATTGGTGGGTTGGGGCGCCAAAGAAGCCATCAGTAAGCTCCGCTCAGCCTCCATGTTCTGATGTCTCATCGCCTTTCTCTAGATATCTACGATGATAGACGACAAAACCTGATCAAGGAGAAAATACTCGATGTGTCAACCGAATTGCAAGATACGGCGGATCAGTGAGCACGTACTCGCTTCTTGTGTGCAAATGAATAACGTGGCCATAGAGGTCTCCGGATCATGCATCTCCCGTCAGCGTTAGAAGCACTAGAGCGTCCAATAGGTCTGCCCCCGAGTCTGCTCCGCAAGGCTGAGGAAGTACGCCTGGAAGATGGCCCTACAAAGATTGAAGTTTCTATCGAAGATGTTCAGCGACTGGCTCAACAAGACCAAGCTATTCTTGACGAAGTCAGGGTCAGGTGATTTTCGTGGTGCCCAACTGACTTATGCATTTCTCAGGCGATGGACATTCTGGATAATGAGGCATCAGAGGATGAAGCTGCGCGGAAGTTCAGCACTCTGGACAGGCTACCTTCCCATGAAGCAAACGTCGAGTTGATAGCCAAGGAGAAACGATATCGCACTATTCTGGCGCAAGCAGCCGCAAGTGATGAAACTGTACGGCAGAAATGGGATGAATGGGAACAAAATATCGTCGAGCTCACATGGAGTGAGGTATGTGATAATCATGTTACGCTGACTTGACCTCTGACATCTATTGAATCTAAACGAATTTTAGGACGAACTTGAAGCGTTCATCCCTTCCTCAACAAATTCATCCTCTTCCGCAACAACTACGCAGGGTCGGGAAACACAAAACCATGCACGGGCATTGCGCGTACAAATTGAGGTTCTTGATGATCTGCACCGGGCGCGCGAGCAGCTCGTTCGACGCGTACAAAACCTCGCGGCCACAGACGATATTCGAGAGCGTGTGATGAATGTCGCCGCAGGATTTGCGCGGCTTGCGGAGGTGACGCCTGCAATGTTTGAGGATGTGTCAGACGAGGAACTGGCAAAGTATGATAAGTTCCTCGTGGAAATGAGTGATATCGAGCAACGCCAGGGGGCAATAGTCTCCGAGATTCAGGTATGTCAATCTTTCGAGTCCGATGCTGATGTACACATTCAATTCTTTTGTCCTGTATGTTCAACGCTTTCGTCTGCTTTTGGTATGGGGGGGTAATGTTGGTGTAGCGTCTGAATGAACTCTTCCTGCGTTCGCGAAAGGATGATCCCGCGGTCAAGGAGCGGGAATATGCTTTGCAGAACCTAGACCTTGCCTATCATAAATATCGGGAAATTATGGGCAACCTTGATGAGGGGATCAAGGTGCGTGCGTTGGACCATGGAACATTCTATCTCGCAATCGTCCCCAAGTAGCTGTGCTTCTAGGCTAATTAAACTCTGTCTTTTGGTCTGCAGTTTTACAATGACTTGGCGACCATTTTGTTACAATTCAAGGAGACATGTAAAACTTGGAGCCGTGCCCGAAATCAACAAATACAGTAAGAGATTGTTTGACATCACGTAGAGCAGCCCGGCCCTTAAACAGAATTTTTTATCCGAAGCTCCTTGACGCGGTCGTTCCAGAAAATGTCGGTGGAGCCTGGCTCAAGGCGAAGTTCGCCGCCGATGTCGGCTTCTCCACTCCTTTCTACTCAAGCCGGCGACGTAGAGACGACAGCGTTGGTCGCTCCATGTCTAAACGCGGTAAATGCAGCAAGCCTGCCTGAGATAAGGGAATCTGCCCCGAATACGAATTTGAAATCCATAAAAACACGACAATGCGGAGGACTCGAGACTTTGAGCCCAATATCGGCGCGCGGTCAAACATCGGAGGCGGGCAAGTCGGGGCTTGGACTGCCAGCACTGACGTCGACCGAATGGGACTTTGAGGACATGAAACTACCACCCCCGCCCCCGACTCCGAAGCGGCGTTCTTAGTTATTAGAGGGTAGATACTTGGGAATCACTGAGAGGAATAGGATCATGTATGTGCGTTCTTCTGGCCGATTGCTGTAAGCTTGTAAACTCACGTTCCCCCAGTTCAGTGGTCGTAGATATATGTGGATAATCTACTCTTTAATGTTGACTTTGATAGTCATGTCGTGAATAAAGTCTGGATCATCTCAGGTTCTGTAAACTTGACTGGATTTGAGGCGTTGTGAGTCAAGTCTGGGTCATCTCAAGGTCTGTTAACAATTCAATTGGATACGTGGGACCCTTCTAGGCATCAGACATTTGTTCGCTGATCCTAATTACTGGCTGTTATCAAAGAAGGATACTTCGCAGGTAGGTATATCTCAGCAAAGAATTCAGTAGCGGGGGCATAGCTCAGTTGGGAGAGCAGCAGACTGAAGTCTCGAGTGCTCGCATGTTTGATTTCTGAAGGTCCCGCGTTCAATCCGCGGTGCCCCCATCAAGGTATCTTTTTGCGAATTTCCCGCCCATCAACCCTGAGACCGAAAAAAAAGCTCCTTCATTGGATGGATGTATCCTCTTTGCTGCACTGCATTGCTCCAACATCTTGCTAATCGAACTCACCTGTCATCCGTTGAACTGGAAGATCTCGAGAAATCCTAGAAGGTTTCTCAGGAGACATTGATTAGAAACATGTTATAATTGGCATAAACTGTGTTTGGGGGCATAGCTCAGGGAGCAACTAATGTAGAGCAGGATGTACACATGCAGGGACCTAACTCAACTGCAGCCATGTCTCCAATGCCATAGAGCCATGTAGCTTTTCAGTAGTAGTGGCAATGTAGAACTTATACCTGATTAGTATTAAAAGCTAGCTCAATATGTTACGACACGTCTTGGGTTACCTCAGCATTAATGTTAGTACTTACCTAGAGGAGAGTGAATCACAGTTGAAGGTCTCTTCCTAAGTCTAAGAATTTGCTCTCCCTCTAGGTTTACCAGTCATATAGTCTTTGCAAAACCATTGAAATGCCCCTCATTTGGTAAAAACCACACTTGTAGCTTTATGAAACTGTGCTTTTCATGTCACCAATGAAAGAATCCAACGTTGCAATGATCATGTGCTTGATAAGAGGGAGAGAAAGTGGCAGGACACAATCTAGCAAAGTATAAATTGTATTCAAGACTTAATCCTATGCTCCCTCACCAGCGCCCGCGTTCGGCTCTCTTGATGACGATCATATACTGGACCGAGTGGACTTTGGCCAGCGGGGGCATAGCTCAGCTGGGAGAGCAGCAGACTGAAGTTCAGGGTCAGTTAACGCTGTAATGCTTTCTGAAGGTCCCGCGTTCGATCCGCGGTGTCCCCATAAAATATTTACTGTGATCGTTTTTTCCATTTCCAAACCCTATCACCTCGAAACCGTATGGCCTCAGTTCGGGATATTCCTAAACCTGCGATTCGTGGGCGTGGTTTTTCGCGTCCAACTACTTGTCCCATACAAGGCGAGGAACGATACTAGATATACTGGGTGTTGTCGAGGGTTGGCCATACAAGACGGAGTACTGGATGAGCAGAAGTTCTCATTGGGGGCATAGCTCAGTTGGGAGAGCAGCAGACTGAAGTCTCGAGTGTCCGTATATTGGATTTCTGAAGGTCCCGCGTTCAATCCGCGGTGCCCCCAAATAGTAAACATTGCATCCATTGTTTTAATGTTTTGAGCAATAACCAGAGCACATTGTTGGTTGACCTTTCCGGTTACAAACACATATATTCTACTTCCAAAACCTCTCATCAAGTGCACACGATCTCGCCATCTCAATCTACACACATTGTTACTGCACACGACCAAAAAGAACAAGATTCCACAACCACACACCTGTTCATCTGTCCTACAAACCAAGACCCTCTTTTCTCTCTCGCCCTTGCCTTCGCCCTCGAGTCCAATGTCAACAACGACGCCCTCAGGCAGCTCTGCGTTCTTTGCGGGATGAACCTTGGCATAGCCAAGACACCTAGCGCGGGCAGCGACGACCTCTCTGAGCTCCTTACTCCTTTCGCCAATTCCACCAGCAAACACGAGGGCGTCAACTGCAGCGCCTAGCTTTAGATGATACGCACCTACAAAGTCCAGTATTCTATCGACAAACAAATTAAACGCCAGCGTCCACTTGTCCTCCTCATCGTCACTTGCAGCTCCAGCTCCATTGACAGACGCCTCTTCAATACCAATCTTGACCCTCTTGACAATCTCTCCAAAATCAGTCGTGCCAGTAAGAACCTTCCACCCGCTCTTGCGGTTGAGAATATCCTCTGCCATGGTGACGTGGAGATTGATGGCCATGCCGGGGTCGTGGGTGATACGGCCGGCCTTGTTGGTGTAGTGGAAGATGAGGGAGGGATCGACGGCGCCGGAACGCGTGGCGCCTGGGAGACCGCTGAGGGGCGTGAGGCCCATGGAGGTGTCGAGAGACTGGCCGGCTTGGATGGCGCATGCGGAGGCGCCGGAGCCGAGGTGGAGGACTATGAGGTTGAGGGAGGAGGGCGGGCGTTGGAGGTATTGTGCGACAGAGCGGAGGATGAAAGAGTCTGTGTGGGCGGTGAATGAGGGATTTTGGTGGAGAGGGAGTACGGGGGGGACGTACAGCTGAGACCGTGGAAGCCGTACTTTTTGAGGCGGCGTTTGTGGGCGATGGACTGGTCGATGGGGTAGGAGGAGATGTGGCGGGGTATTGTCGTGTGGAATGCCGAGTCGAAATAGGCTATGCTTTTGGCCTTGGGCATGTTTTCGAGACAGGTTTTGATGACGGCGAGGGCTGCGCCGTTGTGGAGTGGCGCAAGATCAGAGAGAGCAGCGATATGGTCGAATGCTGCCTGGTCGATGATGACGGGGGTGGCGTAATCGCCGCCATGGACGACGCGATGGCAGATGCAGGCGATGTCAGACGGATCTTGGATACGAGTGAGAAAATGAGCAAAGGCAGAGGCATGGTCGTCGATTATAAGAGACTCTGTTGTGCCATTAAAAGTGAACTGGGCGGGCGGGGCGGTGATGTTTGAAATACTGCAGGTCAGGATGAGCTCGACGGCGCGATCGAAGAGAGAAATTTTGAGCGACGACGAGCCGGCGTTGACTGCAAGAATGAGCGACATTAAAGAGTGTCTTTAGAGTGTCTTTGATAGTGTCTTTAATAGAGTGTCTTTAATAGTGTCTTTGGTAGAGTTTCTTCAATAGAGTGTCTTCAATGAAGTGTCTTTAATAGTGTCTTTGGTAGAGTGTCTTGAATAACGTGTCTTCAATAGAGTGCCTTCAATATAGAGTGCCTTCAATAGAGTGTCTTCAATGAAGTGTCTTCAATAGAGTGCCTTCAATATAGAGTGCCTTCAATAGAGTGTCTTCAATGAAGTGTCTTCAATAGAGTGCCTTCAATATAGAGTGCCTTCAATAGAGTGTCTTTAATACAGCACCCTTTATATATCAATATATATATGATGACATCATCCAGGCATGACTTGTGCAGCATCCCTCTCGCTTAGCCTCGCCTCGCCGCCTTCTCGTTGTCTAATATTCTCTTCTCCTCTCAGTCGCAGCAGCTCCTCCAACAGCCCCGCATTCCGACTATTTGCTTTAAACACCGCCGCCATCATGTCTCCTACCAATGGCACAGATCCAACCCCCGCGCTCAAGAGATTGTTCAGCATCATACGCGACATAAGCCAGTCCGGCACTTCCGCCTCTTTTGCCTTGCGGATCACAAGGTAGTGATTCAGCACTGCATTCACGATATCTCCGACGACTGGAATGAGCCCAATGAGGAACGTCCATCCGAATCGAAGCCCGCAAATGTGAAACCCCTTATCGAGATAATGTGCCCGCCGCTTGACCGAGCTGAGGATCTTGGCATCACGCTCACAAAGTCCAGGAGGAAGAGCGCGCTGTCGTAAATTAGTTCATAAAAGGGGGGGCTCGATTCTTATTGCCCTTACCTTTCTCCGCTTCTGCTTGCCCTTTTCATTAGTGTAGAACTCGTACAGCGGGTCCTGCGGTGCATATTGCTCAAGATGCTTCTCAAACAGCTTTTTTCCCGCCTTTGTCAGGATGAAGGTCATGGTTCGCGTGGTAGGAGTAGTCTAGATGACATCATCATCAATATCCGATCTGTAAAAGAAAAACAATAAACAAATCAATGACGTTAGAAGGCACTGCCAGGAATCGAACCTGGGTTTCGAGAACTCATAATAACTAATCAGAATCTCGAGTGATAACCGCTACACTACAGCGCCGTACCTTCCCAAGCTTGAGTTAAATAGATATATTTTCACGGAGACAGTCACCCACAACCTCCAGGTGTGAGCATGCTTACCTGGAGTAAGCATGCTCACGCCATTAGTGAGGAACTCACCACAACCGTCAAAACTGTGACTTGTGTTACCCACCCTCCACTACCCCTGGCATATAGTGCGAATGCAAGGACTCGCGCATGGGACAGGTCATAAGACCCTCCCGAGGCAACGCGACCATATCGCTATAAACACAATCACGCGTGAACTTGGCCATTGGGTGGCGTTAGCTGAACAAATGCCCAACAAGGGCTACTATCAAGAGACACCGTTTTTCAAACAGATGTCGTTGAAACGCCAAAGTTGTGCTACGCACCTTGGGAACAAAAAATCTTCCAGTGTTCGTATATTCACTTACTCCAAGTGCTGATCGTCTTGGAATCATGATACACGTGATTGACGCGATGCTAAGCGCTACAACTTTCCTCCCTTTTACTGGCTCCGACCTTGAGAACTTCAACGAGCAGTCCTTCCAATATCAGCGCTTTAACAACTGTTGATTGAAGCCTACACCTGCACCTGGTGAGAGGGTGCGTTACACGATCTTACTGGCCAGATTTTAGCGGGAATGTCCCCCTCCACTAGACCCTGAAGCCCGAGGTCGCCGGGAACTGCCTTGGCAATACCCACAATCAAAAAAATGCTGTCCCCGGGTGTTCATTAGCATTAGGTGTGCAAAGTAACTTTCGACATGCTGTGAACGCCAATTTATCCTATATCTAGAACCTCCTCTATCCCGCCGATCGTGTATCCCCTTCGCCCAAGACAGGCCCACATCTTTCCTGCCAATGGCATTGGATGAGCCGTCCTTCGCCCCGGAGCGAGCTCATAAGATGTACATACATTCTACGCCGATTCCGAGAGAAATCACCTCACCGTCACCTCCATCCTTTCAATCATACGAGTTCTGTGGTTTGCTCCACTGTCGCTTGACGTGAACGAAAGATGTATCACCCCACACCGACATCCGTTCAAATTTGGGTCCCACGTGGATAGTAGGTGAGCAGTTCCAAGACAAACACAAACACCCTTGAGGTCATGTTCGTGATGGATTCTCAAGTCGAGCGTGTTTTTTCCGACTTTGGGTTGCTGTGTTTGATCATTTTCGGCAAAGTGCTTGAAATCCACCGACGTATCCCTCTCTGAGCATGTGCTTCGAAGAACCGGTGGATGGCCCCACGCATGGTGATTGATTGGCTCTGGGGACCTTGCTTAGTGATTCCTCAAAGGTAACGTATCTCGTCGATAGTCTTGGGTTGTGTACTATACTCCAGCGTTCCGTCAAGTTCCAATTCGTTCCATCGCAGCAGCATGTTGTAGTCCTACTTATTTTTGCGAGAGAACCGTTCTATCCATCATCAAGTGGACAGAATACTGATTTTCAATTCCAGACAAGCGTGATATGGGGATAAGTCAACGCTTCATCGTACGCCACAGTCAGTTTCCGACAATACCGCGGCCTGCCCAGGTCTCTCCCCTCTCAATTCAAGAACACTAAATGGCCAGATCAATTCAAATCATATGAATGGGTCGGGAAATGCACAGAAAAATCTCCCGTCCTGGTGCCTCTATCGACATTACCTTTTGGACTGTAGCAATCTATGAGAAGATAGTGATGGAAAATATGCATAGCAGCAACATCCATTGAAAGTTCGTTAGTCATACATCCATATGATGATTCATGATGATGGTAATAGTACACAGATGAGTCCCCCCCTTCAATAAGTCCGTCAAACAGAAATCAAATCCAAATCCAAACTTGCTTTGCGTCTGGAAGTGATGCGTGGCCCTTTCACATTACCGCCGCCTTTCGTACCACCGCCTTGCGGAGAAGGTTTAGTCTTAGGAATGCACTGGATCCGAATGTCCGGCGAACCCATATCTCTTTGTAACCGTGATGGTATGCAACAAATTGCTGGGATACTTGTGAGACCTGACAACAACAAAGAGAGGTCGAAGCAATATGGCATGCCTTGCTTAAAATACTGGATAACGAGCCTTAGTCTGTGGTACTCGTAACACGGAAAATGTGGGCGTAGCAAGACGTACCTGAAGTGCGGAGGTGATCAGAATATCAAGTGTGGCCAGCACGGTCACTGGACAAGACTATAAATGCTCATCACGGGTATGAAGAGGTATTTGCGAGGAGATCCGTACCGAGGCAAGTGTTGGAGGGACGGATCCAATAAGAGACCGCCTACCGGTCCTTTTAAACCTTCTCCACCATGTGCCACACTTGGTAAGTATTTTTGGTCAAATGAAAAATGGTGGACATCTTTAACAAGGCAAAGGGCTTTTTGGTGACCTTCCGACCCATTTTTTCTTGTCTCCATTTTACATTAATAGGTGTGTATAAACATGCATTATGCACGTTGGTCGGAAAACAGTATCTGAGAAATATGATGACTCGTTCCTACCTTCGGGGACCAACTGCCGGCCGAGTTCCGTGTTTGGCAGTTCTGAGCAATATGTCCCGAACCTGTAGAACCGAAGACTAACACATACTATCGGGCTGATTGCTGCGATCTTTGGATTGTTGTTGGACGCGTCGGAATTTTTGGACGTACATGTCGTCCTTCTGAGAGGATGTAGGTGCGCCACAGCCAAAGCTGATGTTTATGAGCACTT